>CAWWDR010001045.1:0-39903 GCA_963942565.1 Maea johnstoni | reverse complement strand
AAAGGGCATACACCAAGAGATAGTTTTTACAAGTAATTTAACCCTTCCAATGCTGAGGCTATGTTCATCCAAAGCACAAGAAAGCAAAGATTTTTTGAAAACCACCTAAACCCTGTCATGTTGGTATTCATTGGAAAGCTCTCACTGAGCACTCTCATATGAGTACCTATTTGCCAGGGTTTCAGTCATTTTTTCAGGTTTTTGTATGATTTTGTACAGCCAAATTAGACAACAGCAGCATAAGGGGTTAAATTTTATGACATTAAGTCAGTTAATGCATATGTTAGATGTGTATATGTTATTCAATGCGTAGAGTAAAGGGCATACACCAAGAGGTTTTTACAAGTATTTTAAATTGTATGACATAAAGTCAGTTAATGCATGCGTTAGGTATGTGTGTGTTATTCAGTGCTAGAGTAAAGGGCATACACCAAAAGATAGTTTTTTACGAGTATCATAAATTGTGTGACAAAGTCAGTTAATGCATATGTTAGCTATGTGGGTGTAATTCAGTGCTTAGAGGGAATGGCATACACCAGGAGATAGTTTTTACAAGTACCTTATTTTAAAGTGTATGACATAGAGTCAGTTAATGCATATATGTTGTGTTTATGGATTCCTTATATTCCACTTCGACTTTGCCCTCACCCAGTACTCTGCCACCCTGCACTTGAACGTACACTCAAGTGCCAATAGTGGTAGCTAGGGGTTGGTACAGTGTTCTACATGATGCCAAATACAGATATCAAATGGGATTATTATACCTCATGTGGAGATCATAAGCCGTTACTTGCTAAATGAGGTTCACCAGTCAATGCTGTTTTGCTCACGAGGCAATGTGACACCCCTGCAGTACGTATTATCTGACTTCTCATGAAAAGTTCCCTCCTGCTGCTAGTGACACCTAGCGGGGAAAGTGTGAGTCATCAGTCAATATTGACCTTGATTTATCCAAAACAACAGATGGTCTTTCCCCCCCTGCATCAGCGACCCGCAGTGGTTTGATATGGTCAGGGTTTGTTCAGTAGAATAAAACAAATATGACATCCCAGGGGGGGGGGGGGAGATAATGGAATGGATCCCAGAGGGAGGATGGTTTTCACCCGAGGGCAAAGCATGAGAAAATCATTCCCAGAGGGAATATATTCCATCATGTTTCCCTCACTGAGATGTCATATTTGTATAATATGTATCAAATAGGATGAATATCATATGTAATACTATATCCTTGTCTGGTCATAATGACCTCAGAACAGCATAATAGGATTGTTTGCTGAGTAATCATGCAGCAATGTTTTCCTATAATAGTATTTGAGTTATTCTACCCTGTGTCATCACTAGATAGATCCTGTATCATTAACACCCAGGCAACCTCCTCATCCTTTTATCCCTTATACTGCAGGTGGCTAATTTGGCCAATACAAAAATATGCAAAATACCTGAAAATGACTAAAGAAAACATGGTACATGGGTACTCATCTGAGAGCACTCAGCGAGAACTATCCAATGAATACCAACATGACAGGGTTAAGATGGTTTTGAGCCGTTGACTGCTAACTGTTTCTCACCACTGCCCAGGTTCAAATCAGTAGTATGCGAGGAAGTTGCCAGTGACTTGGGGGTAGCCATTATTCTTCATTTTTTTCAGATTTCATTGGTTTCCTCCACCACTTCAAACTGGCTAGTCACGATATAGCCTATGCAATGCAGAAAAAGTGATGATAATCATAATTCCCAATTCCTCATTATGGCATCCAAGCACTGTTCCAGGAAATTGAGCAATAAACCCGTCATGAATGCAGGCTGCTGCATTCCTGACTTATCTTAATACACAAACCCTCTAGTTTTTGTTGACATGCCTTCCTCCCGCACCCATAAAACACAACCTAGCGGTCCCATACCCTCTCTGGTTAAATGAGGTATGTGGGCTATGTGTACCTACAATACCCTAATATAAATATTGATATCAATATCTTATCACAAAACAATTTCAAGGTGTCAATATCTAATGTCAATGATAGGTCTACCCTAACTATACCTGCGTCCCATCCTTGTTCTGGTTATGAGGTATGTGGGCTATTTGTACCTAAAACACCCTGATATAAATATTGATATCCATACCATTTCGCAAAACAATTTAAAGGTGGCAATATCTAATGTCAATGTGAGGTTCACCCTTAACCCTTCTGATGCTGGGGCTATTCACGCCCAATGCACACGAAGGCAAAGATTTTATGAAAATCATCCTAACCCTGTCATGTTGGTATTCATTTATTTGAAAGCTCTTGCGGAGTACCATCAGAAATGTACCCATGTGCCAGGGCTTCAGTCATTTCTCTGCTTTTTGTCAACCTGTCATATTGACCAAATTAGCCATCAGCAGCAAAAGGGTTTAAAAGCAAATCGAAATGTTTCATTAGTAATATAACTTATTTGTGAATTGGTAAATATATATTTTTTAATTGTTCTAAAGTCATCATATTTTGTTAAAATACCTATAACTTAAATGTTGATTTTTGAAGGAGAAGTTGCTAACCAACCTGCTTTCATGTATTTTTTCTTAAAATAGTCATTAAGTTTGGCTTCACTGCCTTCACAGCTGGTACATAAAGTCTCTGGATAAAGATATACATCAAAGAATGTTTATGTTCCATTTGCTAAAGCTTTTCCCCTCAGGACCATGCTGAAAATCACTTCCGTTACTTGTAAACAACAAGCTACTTCAAGAATAAGGTTTCCTAAAAACATACCGTACAAGACAAGTTTGCAAGGTAGTTAAGTGCATGTTAATTCAGACCTTATCATGACAACATTTTCAAAAGTTTGGTTGAGGCAAAACACACATGAAATCAGTGAATTGCCTGTGAAGTTGGAATGATTTTGTTTTATATGAATTATACTAAATACAATGAATAAACACAGTATAGTCTCTACTATCCCTCTGTCTCTATCTCTCCTTCCCTCCCTCCCTCTCTCTCTCTCTCTCTCTCTCTCTCTCTCTCTCTCTCTCTCTCTCTCTCTCACTCTCTCTCTCTCTCTCTCTCTCTCTCTCTCTCTCTCTCTCTCTCTCTCTCTTCTCTCTCTCTCTCTCTCTCTCTCTCTCTCTCTCTCTCTCAAATTGTCTTGATATCAGGAAAATATTCCCCAACTATGCTTTTCATCGAGACAAATTCATATTGAGGTCATGAAGTGAGCACCAAACACAGGTAGTGATGACTTGTTTGGACTTTTGTACCAATGTTTTACCAGGAAAATATTACCCAACTATGTTTCTTTACCAAGACAAATTCATATCGAGGTCATGAAGTGAGCACCAAGCACTGGTAGTGATGACTTGTTCGGGAGTGAGTGCGGGCGAAGGCTTCTCTCTCATTCTTTACTGACTCTCTCCTGACTCACAAGGAGGAGATCAACAGCCATATCTTGTACCAATGTTTTGTACAAATTGCCTTGATACCAGGAAAATATTCCCCAACTATGTTTTTTACAAAGACAAATTCATATTGAGGTCATGAAGTGAGCACCAAGCACGGGTAGTGATGACTTGCTTGGAAGTTAGTGCATGCAAAGGCCCCTCTTTCATTCTTCACCGACTCACTCTCGACTCACAGGGAGGAGCTCAACAAGTTATGCTCATTACCTCGCGAGAATGTCACAAAATGACTCCAACAGCTAGAAGAACAGGTTGCTCTCTTGAGCAGAACAAAGATCAGACACGAAATGCTAGTGAACTACCCTTAACCCTTAACCGTTACTGTTGCCAAATTTGTTCAATATATAAAATAATGCAAAAAAGCTGGAAAATGACTAGAACCTTGGCATATTGGTATTCATGAGATAGTACCCAGTACTACTCACCAGGGGCTTTCAAATGAATACCAACATGTAATGATAGGGTTAAGGTAGTAAATAATTGTTTTTGCATTCCTGTCGCTTCAGCAATGAAAGGGTTAAAGGTTTCTAGAGCACACTTTTCACACCTGGTGAACGACCCCAGAATCTGGGACAAGTAACCAGGCTGTTATAAGCAAAAGCACAGGAAAAGATAGGGAAAATATACTTTCCACCACTAGCCAGAAATTAGAAACTGGGTGCCCAAAATTGGCAAATGTCAATTTTCTTTGCATCGTATTTTTTCAAGGGTGACCACAACATATTCAAATCCCAACCATAAACATGTATTTACTGGATGAAATAAAACATTATGTCCACATAGACTGCAATGGGAATTATATTGAGGTGAAAAAAAAATTGTATGCTTGAAATTTAAATTTAAAAATTCCTCACAAAAATATTTGGGTGTCCAGTAGGGCAATTTTAGAGGGTTTGGGTGTCCAAAATGACACCTGCACGCCCTGCTGGCTAAGGCTATGATTTCCACCCTTACTCCTGAAAAATGTTAAGAGGACTTCCAAGCTTAAAGTTTTGTCACGCTGTTGATATTTCTTTTGACTCATAATTAAGTATGTATTTGTTCTAAAAAGAGCTTAACCCTTCCAATGCTGAGGCTACTTTCGTCCAAAGCACATGGAGGCAAAGATTTTGGAAAACCATCTTAACCCTGTCATGTTGGTATTCATTTGATAGCTCGCGCTGAGCACTCTCAGATGACTACCCATGTTCCAGGGTTTCAACCATTTTCCAGGATTTTTGCATCATTTTGTATTGGCCTAATTAGCCACCAGCAGTATAAGGGTTAAGCAGCATTTTCAAATATTGAAAGCCATTTTTTCTATGAGTCTGTTCTCTTGTTGAATACAATGGTATGTTGGGCCTTCATTTCGTTGTAGGTTGCCAAATATCATTCAGATAAATCAGATCAGCAGCCTACCATCTTTTATTCTTCACTGATTTCTACAGATCAGAGCTAAATGTCTGCTTTTGTATTCTATCTGGCACTTATAAGACTTCTATACATTTCTTAGGTTGAAGGTTGGCCCAGTGCCTGCACGAAGGACCAAAAATACAAATAGACGCTGGTTCAACTTGCATTCATTTTCTCATTCTGGTAGGTATGTGTAAAACAATTTCAATTTAAATATCTCTTAACCCTTTCGCTGCTGGTGGCTAATTTGGCCAATACAAAAGGATGCAAAAATCCTGAAAAATGACTGAAACCATTTCAAATGGGTACTCATCTGAGAGTACTCACCGAGAGCTTTCCAATGAATACCAACATGACAGGGTTTTGGTGGTTTTCAAGAATACATGCATCCTTGTGCTTTGGACGAAAGTAACCTTAGCATACGAATGGTTGAATTCCTTTTGCAGTTTCTTTCGATTTTCACCTGTAGTACCAGAAATATCCATAACCAGGGGGATTTTAAAACAGGGTGTCCAACTTTTCCTGTCTGAAAATTAGTAATTGGCTGTCAGAATGTTGTGCTTGATATTAGGTTCATTTTTTGACATGTCACATGATTATGGTGGACCAAAATTTCTTAAGATCACCAAACATGAACAACCTGGTCTTGGATTTTAGTTAATAAGGCCTATTACAATTTGGCATCAGTGGGGAAAATTACAATTTGGACTCACAAGGGTTAACCCCTAAACTGCTGATGGATAATTTTGATAATACAAAATGATGCAAAAAACCTGAAAAATGACATTTTCAAAAATCAATGCGTCCTTATGCTTAGGATCAAAGGGTTGAAATAATTTGTAAGTGCCACCTGTAAACAATTTTAACCATATGTCACACGACCGTCCAGAGTTGAATAGTTTAGTGGTCCCAGGGCTCAACATTAAGAAAAAACTTCATAAACCCAGCAGGGCTAGTTACCAGAATTTTCACTAGCCCTGAAATATTTTTGCTAGCCCTGATATTAATGACAACTCTTTTCAAATAGTTACCTCTGTTGATATCATAGCCTTTGTTGATAAGATGAAACGAATACAGTGTATTGTGGTAAATTGAGTTAAATTATCATCCAGGTACGCAGAGCCAAAGGTAGGCTTCATATTTTTTTAAGCGCTGATATTCTAATTCTATCTAGCCCCTCAGGGCTACTCAGAGGTAGAATTTACTAGCCCTGACTTTCAACAACTAGCCCCGGGCTACGGGGCTAGCCTTAACGTCGAGCCCTGGGTCCACCAGAAAAATTAGGGGTCCATATCACTTTAAAAACCAACATGGTAGCCAACAGTAATTTTATAACTGAATATTCATGGTTAATTGTGCTAAATTTATGAATTGTGACAGTTATAATAAAATGTAGAAGAAATGTGGAACTGGATGTGATGCCTACTAAATTAATGTGGTGAGAATATTTAGTAGACTTTCTGGGCAAGTAAACATATACTTTTACTAGCCCATTCAAATCTTTGGTAGAAACGGACTGGTGGGCTACTGTCTATTTTCACCACTGTCCGTCACCACAATGGTGGGACTGGGTGTGAGTGCTCTGGACAGGATGTTATACTGGGACAACCCTCTTTATCAATAATCTTAGCATTCACGGTTTGTTCATTATTTAGCAAAAGCAAACCTGGTTCTTAGCCTTTCCAATCCTGAGGCTACTTTCGTCAAAAGCACAAGAATGCAAACTTGCAAAGATTATTGAAAACCATCTTAACCCTGTCATGTTGGTATCCATTGGATACCTCTCACTGAGTACTATAAAATGAGTACCCATATCCCAGGCTTCCAGTCACTTTTCAGCTTTTTTGCATCATTTTGTATTGGCCAAGTTAGCCACCAGCAGCATAAGGGTTAAAACTTACCTTGTTTATGGGCATCACAGCAATTTTGCCCCTGCTTCACTAAAGGGCCTCTCACACAGGTACTGGAGGAAAAGCCAGGTACGAAAAGCAGATTGTAAGAGTAGGTAAAGATATCTCCCCCACCACTATAGGGACTCCTCCCAACTGACTTGGCCTCAACACAACTACAGAATTAGGGTACCTTAAATGTATCTTATTCTTGGTAGTGTGGCAATTTATGTGTATATCAGCTTTTTATGGCAGTCATCACAAAGAGTTAATTCGTTGGTAGGATGAAATACACTGGGGAGGTTGTGGTAGGTGAAACGAATCAGGCTCTGGGAAACTTCTCTCTCGGTATATACGTGGGGAAGGTGTATGGTAAACAGAGTGGAACCCTTATGGTGATATTCAGTAAGGTCAGGGACATATATTTACAAGGACTTGAAGTACCTAATTTGCCTATGTGTGATGCAACATATGACTTAACTTATTTCACAATCAAAACGTGGGAGTTGGACTAATACTCAAGCTCAATTTTATTCATCTAAAAAAAATCCTCATGATTAAAATATTAATGAGAAATTATGGACATGTTTAGAAAACCTACTTCTCCTAAGAGAAGGATTGTGGGGCTTTAAGATGCAATGGATAATTTATTAATTCTCATATGGAGCCAGTTAGTGATGAGCTAAACTTTAGCCCATTGTGGAGCTTTTAAGCTGGTCCTCTTCAGGGCCCAGTCATAATGGTGCTATTTGTAAGAACAACTGCTGACCAAAACGTTCATAATTCTATAAGACTTTAATTCATGATGTCAACACAGCAGATAAAAGGCACTGAAGTGGTGCATCAATGGAAACCATATATTGGTCTTAACCTAATTATGCTTAACCCTTATGCTGCTGGTGGCTGATTTGGTCGATACAAAATGATGCAAAAAAACTGAAAAATGACATGAAATCATGGCACATGGGTACTCATCTGAGAGTATTCAGTGAGAGTTATCCAATGAATACCAACATGACAGGGTTTAGATGCTTTCAAAAATCGTTGCATCCTTGTCCTTTGAATGAAAGTAGCCTCAGCATTAAAAATGTTATAAGTTACTCTTGAAATTGTTGTCTGAATCTATGATACATTTGACAATACCTTGCAAATAAAGAATAATATTTAAAGGAGTGTCGTTGGTAATGTCTTGAAATACGTTTCTTCTTTAAATATTTTCCCAGCCATGCCTGTGCACAAGGTTTCATCAAAATTGTTTATGGCCACTGCAAGCACTAAGGGGTTTAAATTCCTTAGGTATGACCTTGGACTCGCTTTACACCCAGGTGTGAAAGTTGGGAAGGAAATTGATCAGGGTTCAGGGCAAAAAATATGGTATTACTGTTAGTTTTCTAATAAAAACATTCTGCTGGTGATTTCGTTACAAATAAACTATTTATAAGTTATATGCTTCTAAAATAAAACGTACTGCCAAAGGTTTATTAACATATGTTAATAAACCTTTGGTACTGCTTATAGCCCCAAATCTGCTGGTTGCTGTGATGCAGGGCCGAGTTTATGTTTGTGGTTGCAGGGCAGCCTCACTTTGATACGGGTCACTGCAGTAGAAAGGTTGAGGGGGATACCCTACGCCAACTGAGCACGTATATCTAAAACATGCCAGCAGCTTAAGTAGGGGGATGTTATGAGGTGTTCAAACAGCCTTTGAACAACCACGCTCTTTTGTATACAAACACACACCCAAGGGATGCCCTCTTTCTATAAAAGCTAGCATAACATATAATAAGGCAGTGTGGAGTGTGTGGTTTATACAGGGGTGATATATCAAGAACAATATAAGTTTTTTTCAATCATGAATACACAGTGCACGCGCAAAAAAGAGAGAGAAATAGAGACAGAGACAGAGAGAGAGAGAGAGAGAGAGAGAGAGAGAGAGAGAGAGAGAGAGAGAGAGAGAGAGAGAGAGAGAGAGAGAGAGAGAGAGAGAGAGAGAGAAAGAGAGAGAGAGAGAGAGAGAGAGAGAGAGAGAGAGAGAGAGAGAGAGAGAGAGAGAGATGTAACGTAGAACTAACTCTATTCTCTTAAAACGCTACTCTGAGGTTGTGTTTGCCTGAAGGGTTAGAGAGTATTTCTATCCTAGAACAAGCATGCAATTCATAACAAAACAAGTGGCATGGGATGCATGATAGTTTACTTTTCACTATACTGGTCAAAATACACAAAAACAATACTCTAAAATAGGGGCGGAGTGTAGCCTGGCCTTAATACTACCAGCTATGGATATTAATATATTTTAGCTTACCCATTTTTCGACTTTTGTGGATAGTTTCTTTTGCTGCTCAAGGAAAAATGCGGCTCTCCGAAAAAGTAAACAAGCGTGATCTCTCTTGCGCATCCGCTCCGCGCAGCCTTAGCTGCGCGGACCGGCTGCGCAGTAGCTCTCCACTCGAAAGAATATAAACATCAAAGGGGAGTACGTCTTACGGCGCCAGTGACGGTGGGCAAAACCCAGACGACAAAGGGCCGTAAAACCAAGTAAGTACAAGGGGTTTTACAGAAGCATTAAAGGGGGGACCTAAATTTGCATTAAGTAGCGTGTATTTCGCTGCATCCCTACGAAGGAATGCAGTTACTCTACACGCCGGTAATGGCCGTCCAAACCACTTTTTAGAGTTTGGGAACGGCCTCTATTGTACTGTCTGACAGCTGGCAATATATATATCTACGCTACACTCCCCCTCTCTCGGACTGTGATACGCCCTCGTATCACCGTGAACATTTCTCTCAATATGTATAAAAAAATTTTGTTTTCATAAAATCCCGACAATAGCGGCATATGAGGAATATTACATACCCCTATCAGTTCTATCGCTCATACATGCATAAAAGTATCTCCATACTCTACATACATAAAAGCAGACGTCTATATAATACCGATCAAACAAGAGATTTCGTAATCCCCACTCTGCCACAAGGTCCAATCTCATAAATACTTTCCAAAATACATGTCTATCTCCTTAAGGCTGGATAGTTGAGATATAGGAAATATGATAGAGCCGAAATCAGAGGTACTAACGGGGGGAGAGGTTACCAGCACATCACCCCCACCCATAGTCTCAGTCCACGGGTTCCCTGTCTAAAAGCACACTTATAATAAATCACAAGTACCTCTGTATTGGAAAACCATATTCTATTATAAGTTACTGCTTATATCAAAAGGTGGCAATCCCATGTCAAATATAAAAATAGAAGTGGTTATATTATATACACTAACAAGACCAACGGCACTCCTTGACCTATAAGGTCACCCTTCGAGGTGGTCCTTCACTTGTGGAAAGGTCGGAGACAGAATAAGAAATCACCTTTTCACCAGTGAACGCCCCACTCAACGGGAGACATGCTCACTTTCGGAATGAAAGTTTAAATATTAAGAAAATACATAAAGTCATTCATATTTTAAAATGACTAATATCCTTTTAGGACGGAAAATCCTGCACCTATCTCCTGCCTCCCCGCGGCGTGCAGGGGTAACGCTACAGCCCCGTCCCATAAGAGTTCCCCCCTTCCAATTATATTCCCCCCCCCTTAATAATTTTGAATTGCCAAATAAAAGGACAACTTCCTCGAATATCGAAATTTCCAAATTTCGTCCAACTCTAATTATGACGCGGCTGCAGCGGCGGAAGGAGATATGAGCTGAGGTAAGAGTTGGCACATAATACATATATTCATAGAAAATATCAATACTGTTCTGGCGACAACGGTAATGGCACAATAGCAGTAGGAATGTTCCTTCCTGACCAGTAAAAAGGCACTTTGGCATAAGTCTAATGTACTTTAAAACGCAATACAATCATGTGAGTTTACACCGCATGCTAATAGAGGTAGTGGGAATTTAAGTCACAAATTCTCAAAAGAGATTAGGCATTCAGAAAATTTACAAAATGGCACCGAATATTACACAATTCCTCGTCCCACTCACCACAACGAAAAAGGATGCTAAAGCGAAAGGGTTGGTAGGCGGGTAATTCGAAAAGTCAAATAATCGTCTGAATGACGTCGGGAATGTAACGAGTAAGCATACAATTTCTGTGGGGACTGGCGGGTTGCTAAGGTATAAAAAAAATTGTGGTGAAAAAGGACAGGGTCCCTGAATGCCCAGGTCCGCCCGGGGGCACTAATACATAGAAAATATAAAAGTCAAACACAGACAGGGCAGTGGCCATCTACTTTTGGCACGATGACACTCCCAAACGAGTCACTGAAATCTCAATTGTATACGGGACTAACAACATAATCACCGAGTCCCCATCTCACCAATACTAGAGAATCATACCCTCTATAACTCGTATGACCGCTGCTTACCTAAAAGTGACTCGAAAATAAAAAGAAACATATCCAGGGCAGAAGACGCCTAATGGTAATCGGCGCTCCTCCCAATCACACATACATATAAAGAGAGACTAGATGCACAAGCACCTCATGCAGGTTCATACACCCACGAACATATAAAATTATTGGCACTAACCATATACGAGATTCTTCATAATAAAAACGAGTAACTATCTAGCCACAGCCCCTACGTTAAAATATAAAGGAATACGAGTAATCAAAGGCCACTTCGCTATGTGGTTGAACAGGCTAGCGACGCAGTTCGATCTAGGTTAGCGTGTAGCCCCCCAGAGAACACGCAACGCACGCCGGTTATGCAGAAATGCCCAATATGGCACAAACCCTTCCCATAAACAACACATTAATCTCAAGTCCAACAAAAATATTCCCGCCCGCTATATCTAATTACCCTTGTACAATAGTCAATCTGACCGGGTAAAGCTTAATTTTTCCTAGTTACTTATTACCGAAATTGAAATATTAATCCTGAAACCAGCGAAGTGCCCTCTTAACCACTCTAAGTGTAAAATATGGGCTGCGACTACTACCCTCCGGATAAGTGGGGCGGAGCAATGTAGAGATATCCCCAGGCGACATAGTTCACCTCGGTAACATTGAGGGTCGCCACCGGCACATACCATCCGGGTATCCATATACCCATCATACATTGCGACAAAGGATGGCGGCCTTCATAGTTGCCTCGGAGGTATAGAGATTCTTATTATTTTTAAATACTTAAAATTGGCAGTCATAATGGCACATACACATATCACTAATGGTGTCAGACGGAATACTGAAATATTTGGCACAGGAATGTAGGGTAAGTATGCAAAAGATCACCGGCGACGGAACCTGGAGCCGCATACCACGAGGGGCAGAGAACACGCTGTTCAGCGATGCGCGCCTGACTTCCTAAAGATATAGGTTACGCACGCAACTGACGAACAACGGCCCTCCATACCGCGAGCACGGCCCAGGTTCCCTCATCGGTGGCACAAATAGGAGAAGGCGGACATTAGGACTGGCGTGGAACGTTTAAGAAAAAGTACTTAATAATTACTGAATTTGGAGACACGTTACATATCACACACGTTAATAACGAGATATCATAATACACTGGTCTTAAGTCATACGTCATAAGTTAGAATGTAATGCCAGACCTCAATATGCTCCCCCCCTCCTACCCTGGCGACACACTATCCCCCGCCGGAGGACAGTCATGAGGCAGTTGCTAATGGAGTTTACATAGCGGCTCCCCCATGACCATCCCCCTGCCGGGCGGCACCAGCAGCGATGGTCTCCATGGCCTCCTCCAAAGCGTCCCGTGTTAGTCTCCTCTCGCACCGTTCCTGATGCAGGGCGCGTGACAGCGAATCCGCATCACTCTTCAGCTGATCGTATTTCTCCTGGAGTATGTCTTTTGAGTCCTGTACCTGTACGGTGATGTCATACCGTGTCCAGTCATCTATGGGGCGGGCAGCTACGGTCAGGGGGTCCCGGCGCATCTCCTCTATCCATTCCTCTAGGTTGACAGAGGGCTGGTCGCCCATTGAAGTATGGGCACCGTACTCCGCCACCGCTCGCTCGTAATGCATCGCTGCTCCACTCTCCAATGCCCGAGAATACGTTTTTACTGTGATCAGAAGTTTCTTGTAGTTCTTTATCTCCACCCGCAGCCGCATGTTCTCCTCCCTCTCTTCCTGAAGCATAGGTACTATACAGCGGTAGAGCCCCATCTGCTGTAGATATGGTAGCCGCAAGAAGTGGTTCACCACCTGGCCGTGTGTTAGGCCTGCAGCCTGCATGGATGGTGGTACTGCCGCGGGGGCGGCGACCAGCACGCCGGCTGGGATGACTGCAGGAGCGGCAGCGGCCTCCGCGTCCCAATCCTCGGCCTCTGAGACTGGTCCCTCGTCGTCCTCGTTCGCGCTGAGGGAAGCCACCATCACATCGATACTGACTGACGAGACGTCGTCCTCACTGTCTGGCTCGGCGGCGCAGGCGGTGGCCATATGTACAGCCCAGTCCTCCTCGTCGGTCGACGCCCCCTCCGCTGCCACAACCTCGGGATGCTCGTCTGGAGAACAGTCCTCTCGCGAAGTCGTGGCACTGGTACCATCGGGTCGACCCATGTCACACGGCGCGGCAGCGGTCCCTGCGGTCTCGGCTCCGCTGGTGTCGTCCGAGTGAGCGTCCTCGGAACGGGGTGTCATAGGGGTGGCTGGTGTGTCGTGGCCCAGGGTATATAGCTCCACATCCTCTGGCGTCCCTCTTTCTCGGCTCATGCACCCGCCTGCAACGAGAAAACTGGGGTTAGAACATTCCGAACCGCACCAGCACAGTCTCAATGCCTTACAACAACTTATATCACTATAAAGAAATTAATGGCTCCAGGTGCGCAGGTACAAGGCCCTGCACTACCGAGCACGAAAAGTATAAACTTAAAATGTTACGAGTAGCAACGCTCCGGAAAACAATCGCAAGTATTTATATGTGAAAACTTAAAGTCAATCATTGTTCTTCTTATGGCATGCAACACTTCCTGAATACGGGTTAAACACAGACTGAGTTGCAAGGACTGGGTGGTACATGCATCACCGCAGTATACAAGAACAACAACACGATTTATAGGTAAAGTATATATAATTCGAGTATAAGTTTTGAATACATGCTACATACATATAGTAAATATTGGCACTACAAATGTATACAAAAACAGAAGGTTCTACTAGCAGGGGTCAATTACGAGCAAAGGTGGGGGACTTGTGCGTCCTCTCCCGACCGTTGCTCGTAGGTGCCGCACTGTTTATATGTACAAGAGAACAACATACACATGCAATCGCCCTCCCACTGCCTGGTCGGGAAGGGGCGTTAGGCCTCCCCTCCCCAGTTCCACTTATGGCAGGCATCCTGGCATGCCTGGCCTGTGCATGTTGTAGCGTGGGAGATTGCCTTGCGGAAGGTGTCCCGAGTACTCATTAGCTCTATGTCCAGGTTCCGGACCCTCTGCTCGAGCATGTTCTTCTCTGCCTGTTGTAGCCCTTGCACCCTCTGATGATAGGTCTGCCGGTTCTCCAAGGACCTCATGCCGGACCTCATCAGCAACAGTTGGTGGGACCAGCTCGTCCTTTCCCGGTGGTCCATGTGGTTTCCAGCTTCTTTGGCGGCGGCCAGCTCCGACTTGGTCGCAGCCAGTTTCGCCCGCTCGTCCACCAATTCCTTGGTCAATTTGGCCGCAAAATCGGACATCTTCTTCACTTCCTGCTTCTCGATGGCCAGTTCGTCCCGAACCTGCTGGCAGTTGCCGCATTCTCGTGTGAGCGTATGGTTCGGCGATCCCGCACGCGGTCTCGTCGCTCTCACCGGCGAGTGACGGAGATATTCCACCCTGCGGGCATGAGAGGGACCTGGCCAAAGAAAGCTCTGTTGAGGGTATTGCACGCCCCCCCTCCTGCGCCGGCGCCGCGGCCGCCTGGTCGCTGCGTTCGTTGTGGGTGCCTCCTCGGGCTTCTTCTTCGGGATCCTCCACGTTTCCTCTTTCTTCGGCACTGCAGGTGTGGTTCCCACCTCCATGTCGAATTCCCTTGCCTCATCAGGTCGCACCGACAGTTCCAACTCGACGGAGGTAGGTGTTGCTATAAAAGAGAATGGCAGCATTATATATCCCACCCAACAGTCGCGAGCGCGCGCACCGGAGTGCAGTCACTTAGCGCCTTATCCTACCCCTCCTGAGTCGGTAGACGAACCGACGAGAGCTAGAAACTAACAGTAAACCACTCTATCTCCCTTCATAGGCATTTTCCCGCGCGCTCAGTAAAAGTGTAAGTTCCCCTGACGAAAAAACTAATAATATGTGGGGCGGTAGGCTCAGGCAGTGCACCATAGTGGGGTCGACCTTGGCGTGTCATGGATAGTGCTCATTACGGACCTACGCTTAGGAGCACTTAATCCCTTCAAACACGCGACCACGGACGAGGCCTCGTCCGATCCAAAGTCAATCATCATGTTCATCACCGGAACCAGCATTCGCTTGCCACTTATCCAGGTGCGATAGCCTGGGCCTAGCGCCTTGTTAAGCCCCACCAATTACATCCTCCCCCCAGGGAATGCGGTGACGCATGCCTAGTCTTTTTAGGTTAACGTTCGCATTCCCACTTACATACTGAATGTCTAACTACGTGGAGTGCGTCATTGCTTGCTCTATTCTAATTTTCCAAAGTGGTGGGCACGGCCCTCCCCTGAGATGATCAGTCCCAGGTGCGCCGGCCAATAGTTACTATACAAATAAATCCGACCTGACTATGGTACTCAATGGCAGGGCCTCACCATGGCAGGAGGGCCCACACAGTCATACACAATAATTTACTTTATTTTCTATCGTTAGTACAGTACACAAGAATAAATACAATTTCAAAACATGTAGCCGAAAATTAGGTTGCTGAGTCTTGCGGCGCCTAGGCTCTAATTCATGACGTAGTCCTGGTACCGGGCAGGTTTCTGGACCCGTCTTCGATCGCTGGCTCTCACGTCCTTCAAAGGTGGAGCTATTGTGTCCTCCGCTTCCGCTGGTTCCTCTATTTCTGGAGTGCGTGGCTTCTGGGGCTCAGTCTCTTCCACCTCCGAGTCCATCTCCTCTTCCCACGCCTCTGGGTCCTCCGGCGGCCACTCCCTCGTTGCTTCCTGCTGTGACGTATCCCAACGCTCCGGTACCTCGTTCTCGGCCCAATAGGGCTTCAGGTAGTCTACATGGACTACCTTCGGTTTGTCCTTTGGGCCGGACTGAATTTCTACATTCACCCGGCCTACCTGTCTCAGGACTAGGCAAGGGCCTATCCACGGGCACTTAAACTTGAGTCGGCAGTACGGCTTGTATAGGTACCACACCCAGTCTCCTGCCTGAAAATTCCGCGGTTTGCTCCGGCTGTCATAACACCTCTTTTGGCGTTCCGCGCTGGCTGCCAAGTGTCGGCGTGCGAACTGGAACGCCTGCTCCAGTACCGCCCGCACCCATTCCACGTATTCATTCGGACAGGTGAATGCCTGTTCTGGTGGTGGCGGCGCCATCACTTCCACCGGGAGGTTCACCTCCCTTCCGTACATGAGCAGGTTCGGTGAGCACTGCGTGCTGGACTGCGGGGTGGCCCTGTAGGCCATCATGATGTATGGCAGGTGATCGTCCCAATCATTCCTGTTCTCGTTGACGAACACCTTCAACATCTTTTTGATGGTCCTATTCAACCTTTCAACCAGTCCATCGGACTGGGGCCTGTACGGTGCTGTGCGAGTTTTCTCCACGTCAAGGAGCTCGCACACTTCCGCCCAGAGGCTTGATTCGAATTCGCCGCCTTGATCAGAATGCAGCCGGCGAGGAGCGCCCAGTCGGCAAATGACTCCTGTCACCAGAGCTTCCGCGACCGTTTGGGACTGCTTGTTCGGCAGGGCGAACGCCTCCGCCCACTTAGTGAAATAGTCTACCACTACAGCTATGTAGAGGTTCCCATTCTCTGTCTTCGGGAGGGGGCCCATCAGATCCACGGCCATCCTTTCCATCGGCATGCCGGGAATTTCCTGCACAAGCTTGGCTCGCTGCCCCGATCCACCAGTTTTGGCTCGAGCGCAGCCTTCGCATTGCTGGCACCATCTGCGGACATCCGTGTACTGTCCCGGCCAAAAGAAATGGCGGTTGATCACCGCTATGGTGTTGTTGATCCCCTGGTGCCCGCCCTGTCTCGACTGGTGTACCTGTTTAAACAGCTGTCTTCGGATCGGCAGGGGGGCGACCAGGCGTCGGACGGTGCTGCCCTTTACCTCCCTCTTCGCCCCTGCCACATACAGCAGGCCGTGGTGAACCTCCAACGCATCATAGAAGGAGTAGTACCACATGGCTTCCCTACCGCATATCCCTGCGGCCGCCCTATCAGGTTGGGGTACTCGAGCCAGCTTCCAAGCAGTGAACTTAGCGATGTTCACATCTTCATCCTGAGCTAACTTCAGTTCCTCCAACGTCCACCCCTGGAGCCAGGAACCAGGTTCGTCCTGTTCCCTTTCAATGTCATCCAGGTGTTGGTCACTAGTGCCCCGAGTCTCCTCTTCAGCCCCCTCCCTCATTTCAGCCACTCGCAAGTGAGCCGCATCCCCTTCATCTGAGGTGGGCTGGCAGTCGGGACACGAAGGCATAGCGCATCTCCTCCGGGACAACCCGTCCGCGTTACCATGCTTCTTGCCAGGCCTATGCTGCATGTCGAAGTTAAACACGGCTAGGGCAGCTAGCCACCTCGCTAGCATGCCCTCGGGCTCTTTGAAGTTCGTAAGCCAGGTCAGGGACGCGTGGTCCGTCCTGAGTATGAACTTATTGCCCAAAAGGAAGTGGCGGAAATGGCGGGTGTATTGTACCACCGCCAGCAGCTCCCTCATCGTGGTGCAATAGTTCCGTTGTGATGCGCTCAGTGCCTTGCTGGCGTACGCCACGGGGTGCTCCGCGCCGTCGTACACCTGTGAGAGTACGGCCCCCGTGCCAGTGTTGCTGGCGTCGGTGTCCAAGTAAAAGGTTTGCCCCTCCTGTGGGTATGCCAGAACCGGGGTTTTCTTGAGCAGTGTCTTTAACTTATCGAAAGCCTCTTGACACTCATTTGACCACGCGAACTTCGCCTTACCCATAAGGGCATGGAGCGGGCCGGCCACGGTTGCGAAACCCGGTATGAACTTCCGATAGTATGAGGCAAAGCCCACGAAGGACCGTACTTCTCTTACAGAGCTGGGCGCAGCCCAGTGTTCTACAGCCGCTATCTTCTTTGGATCGCAGCTGATCCCATCCCCGGACACTACGTGCCCTAGAAATTCCACTTTGGTCTTAAACAGCCTACATTTGGACGGTTTGAGTAGCAACCCTGCGGTCTCTATCCGTTCAAAAACTCGTTCCAAGTTTTGGAGGGCTTCTTCGAAGGTTCGTCCGAACACAATCACATCGTCTAAGTACACTAGGCACCGGTCGAACGTCAACCCCTTCAAGACCAATTCCATCAGGCGCTCGAAAGTTGCGGGGGCCGTCGACAAGCCAAAGGGCATGACCCTAAATCGGTGCAGACCATTCCGGGTATTGAAAGCGGTCTTATCTCTATCCTCCTCCGCCACCGGGATCTGCCAGTACCCGCTTGCCAAGTCCAGAGTACTAAACAACTTACTCCCGGCCAGGGCATCGAGGCAGTCGTCCATCCTGGGTAGGGGATAGGCATCCTTTCGCGTGACATCATTGACCTTGCGAAAATCGACACACACCCGAGGGGTCCCGTCTTTCTTTGTAACTAAGACTATTGGGGATGCCCATGGCCCGCTGCAAGGCTCGATTACCTCGGCTTCCAACATCTTTTCTACCTCACGGTCTATGACCTCCCGCTTGGCCCACGCCTGGCGTCGGGGGCGCTGTTTTATGGGCCGCGCATCCCCGGTATCAATGTGATGTTCCACCAGGGGTGTCCGACCAAGCTTTCCGTCCGGCTTCGCGAACAAGTGAGCCCAGCGGACGACCAACGCCGACACCTGCTTGCGTTGTGTCTCGTTCAGGGACTCATTGGCGTCTTCCACCATACCCCTTAAATGTTCGGGAATTTCGGTGTCCTCGGCTGACTCCTCCATTTTCCCTTGGGGGTGCACTTCATCGTGCACCTCTTCCACCGGCTTCAGGAGACCCGCAACGGTGCCGCGTCGAAGCACCACCGGTTCGCTCGTTAAATTTGCTACCCGTATGGGCACACAGTCCTGCTCCGCATTCACGAGAGCTTTAGCAACCAGGATCTGCCCGTTCTCTGGAAGCTGGGTGGTCGGTTCCACTATCCCTAATTTTTCATTGGGATCCCACCTACCGCCGACTTTACGGCCGGCTAGGATTATCTCCGACCTGGGTGGCACGACGGCTGTGTCCACAAGCGTCACTTTTGAACACTTCGACATGCCCGCTCGATGGAGCCTCAATGCGGCCCCTAGGGTTCTCGCGTGCAGCGTAGACATGTTCCTCCAAACATGCTAGCTAATCTTAGGGTATTAGTGGCTTACTGTATTATCCTTCCCCTATTCTAGTGTATCTAGGGAAGTAAAGGGTGGAACCTGTTGACTTTGTGTACGCACTAGATGACCCCGCTGGCAGCAGGGTCATTCAGGGTCATGGGCTAGCCTGCTTATCAACCCACATTCCTCCGTTGTTACGACCCTTTAATTTACCTGCTCGATGAAGGGCCCCTGTGTGAGATCTGGGTATGTGATAGGGGATGATGTTGACTTGTAGTCTTGTTGTCAGGTGCGCATGCTCGGGTACTATCAGAGACTTGAGAGAATAGTTAGTTCCTGTCGCGATGTGAGAGAGAGAGGGTTGCGTTGGGGGTGGCCTGGTGCCTACTATTTTGCAGAGTGCTAAAATACATGTGAGTACCTTTTTGTTTGCCTGCCAGGGTTAGGTTATATATGCTCACTGTTAGGTTTTCCTGTATATCAATGTATTCTTAGGTACTTATTAAAGCTTACAAGAGTATGTATCCATGTGTTTGTCATCTAATCCTAGGTTAAAGAAATCAGTCTGGAGCCCTTCAGATCAGTCGAGAACCCCCGTCTTATCTAACACCCTCAGATAGATGGCGTAGGCGTAAAACACCTACGTTACAAAACTGGCGCCCAACGTGGGACTGATCAGGGTTTTAAACTTGATTTCTTTCTGATTTTTGATAGTTTTCTTTGTTGAGGAGCAACTTTTTGTTAACAATTTCAATATGGCTGCCACTAAGTAAACACACCCCTCCCTATCCCCTGAACCTCGTGGAAATAAGATTAATGCCCTCAGACTTGGAAATTTGATTAGGGGGGCATCATAAAAAGTGGGAGGAGGGGTCGGATGGTTATGGAGTGAGCATACAGAAATTTATGGAGTATTATTAAAAGAAATGATAGTGATGTGAGCACTTTTAACCCTGGTGGGGAAATGGGGAGGTTAGTTAGCACACATGAGGCACCGGCCACCCCAAATGTTAACCCTTTCCTGCCTGTGGCTAAGGAGAGTGATTAGGGGGAGTGCCAGTTTTTGAATTTTTGTTCTCCCCCTGGTACAGAGAGGATACCAGGTGTGGGAGTTAATGGAATAAAAATGTTGTTGAATGTGAATTTTTTTGCAGAGGCGAGATGGCGGCGTACCACAGCAGCATGGTGGTGGAAGGCGCAGAGTGCTCCCCAGCAATTCTTTCGTGAATTCCTGGGTCGAGCGCACTCGTGCCAGAGACCCCAACATGGAATGCTCCCCAAGGATACCCTGGGTTGAGGACAGTAATGGAGGCGCACAGTGCTCCCCAGGGAATTCCTTTGTGAATTCCTGGGTCGAGCGCATGCGTGGCGCGGACCCAAACATGAGGTGCTCCCCAGGCAATTCTTGCAGGAATGCCTGGGTTGATAGCACACTTGCAGAGGAGGATAGCCTAGCCACAAGGCTTTGTTATGACTTTACTTTATTATATATAGAAGCCTGCACCTATACTAGATAGGGACGTGTGGCCTTCTGTTGGCCATTTAGTTCCTGCAATTGCCACAGGGAGATTACTGGTAAGTTAGCTCCTAGTATACTGCAGTGCCATCTGTCCACAATGAAAGACATTTAAAAAGGGCCTGTATAGATGGCGTAGGCGTAAACATTTATTTACATTTATTTAAAATAATACTCCCTTTAAAGAAAATGGCTACATGAATATAAGGACCTAAGCAAGACTAATCATAATATGGTTAATACTCATAACAATATCGCATGCACATATATAAGGTAATCATACAATCTTAAATCTCCAGAATAAAATAAGATTCATATCTATTACAATTTTATAAACATTTTTAGCTCTGAAACATGAGACGCCATCATTCAATTTAAATTTTAACTGGCAAATACATAGATAAAATAGAAAAATATTAAAGCAATACTTGCATCCTTTAGTAGGGTTTTAAACAATGCTTTCACTGGTAGTTCAAAATAGTGAGTTAGACAGCCATGCCTGGATGGTCAATTCTATGCCAGGGGGTGTGGGCAATCAGTGCAATAAGCCCAACGAAAATTACTGCACAAATCACTCACAAAACCATGGCTCAGCTCATTTTATTTTCTGAAACACACTGAACACACAAAACTACCGCAAGCCTGATATCCCTGCCCATGTGGTAGAGGAAAACACCTGCGGTCAGATCATGCGCACATACCTTGCGCTTACAAGCAAGGAATATCCCTTCACTAAGGAAGAGATGCATCACTTGTAGTCAGAGCTTAATACCAAAAACTTGCCGTCGCACTTGGATAATTCTGAAAAATTTACTTATTCTACCTCATGTCAGAATATTTCTAAATTCAGCATTTATGTTCAATTCATCACACACTAGACAACCTATCAAGAAAATTACCTGAATAAACACAACATCACTACAATGAATATAGGTTACTACTAGCCTACTTCGTAGCTCATACATATACTAAGCCTAATCATTGAGCACCAAAAATGTCAAATCAGAAACTCCTCTCCAAATGTCTTTTTAAAATGTCACTTTGAAAGTATCCACTCATCTCACGGTTCACAAACAGCTTCCAATCGTCTTCCAAACGTCCATGGAATCTTCCTTCCTATTATTGTGTGGTCCTGGGTAATGGCGCAACTTGGTCTGCCCCACCCTGAGAATGCTCGGAGGTGTGTACAGAGATCTCACCCTTCGGTCCAATACATAATCAGGATCAAGCGGTGAGATCTGTATACAGCCCCAAAGCAACAAACTCAAAATGTATACTTACCCTCCCAATATTGCTGTTTATTCCTTTCAAACAGTAACCCCGATGGAATATGAGAATTGGTCTGTCAGTTTATTCAGCAAACCGTCATCTCCTGCGCTTCCTAACAACTGCAGTCAGTCTATCCTTGTACGCAAAGAGTGTCGGTTGCTCTCTCTCATTCCTTGTCTTGTTTCTTGGTAGGCTAGGTGGGGGACTCCATGCCCGCGCCCACAGTAACCTGTGACTGATTTCTTGTGTTTTGGTGTTTATTTATTTTATTTATCTCCACACCTTCAGTGTGTCCAGCAGCCTGGCCTGATGGCAGGGTATGTTATCACAGTCACTGAAGACTCTGGGTATAACTACCTGCCACAGTCTTCTGTTGTTTTTTCCACACCTCCAGTGTGTCCCATAACCTGACCTCATGGCAGGGTATGCCCCATTACAGTCCTTCACGACTCTGGGCATAACCACCTGCCACAGTCATTTTGCATTTCTCTTGGACGTACCGGTGCACTCAGTGTAATGTTAAGAAAAGAAAAAAATATATATATAATAGTGAATGACAGGCAATGGGTATAGGCTGGTGCTCCAATTAGTGGTGTCGACCTCAACAGGCATGCCATGGACAAGGCTCTTTACGGACCCACGCTTAAGAGCAATAATCCATCGGTCACGCGACCACGGACAGGTACCTGTCCGATCTAAAGTCAATCCTAGCCCACCTTACCAGGTGCTGTAGGCTATGCCCAATGCCGCAGATATGCACAATGGCCACCTTGCTACGGCTTCGTCTTATCTCAGTAAGCTATGTTCCTCATACATACTCTCCATTTACACTCGACTTTATCCGCCACATGGTGTTTTATTTTTTTTTAAATTATTTACATTTTGACTCGGCCTCTCTAGGGGGGGTCAGCCCGAAGAGATGCCGGTCTAAAAGTGCCTTTGTGTTTTGACTCAGCCTCCCTAAGGATGATCAGTCAGAAGGGATGCCGGTCTTTGGGTGTGTTTTTTGGATCTAGCTTCTCTAGGGGTGACCAACCCGAAGGAACGCCAGACTTTGGGTGCCAAAAACAAACAAAAAAACTTCTACAATGAAATTCATTGAAATGAGAGACCCTATAATGGGTTCTGCTGTGCGCCAACCGGCTCTGTATTTCTCCCGGCAGGTCTTTGAACCTGCCTCCCCTCGCTGTCCGGAAGGAATTATGCCGGTAACTCAGTAGAGTCAAGCAGTACACACGTCTGCCACACCCAAATGTCAGGGCGTTGCCTCCGTAGCAATGCCCCCATTTCGTGGTCCGCACCATGCGTGCACTCCCTGACGTCTGCACTTCTCCTCTCACCCCGGGCATTCTTGCTTTTCCTTCCTTTTTTTTGAAAATGCCGATAATCTCGTCCTATCCATAGCACTTTTTCTCTCAACCCAGGCATTCCTGCAAGAATTTCCTGGAGAGCAGTCCTCCTCTGCAATTGGCTACCAATCCAGGCACTCCTGCGAGAATTGCCTGGGGAGCACTCCTCCTAGCCTGTCTCCCAGGCCCTTTTTAAATGTCTTTCATTGTGGACAGATGGCACTGCAGTATACTAGGAGCTAACTTACCAGTAATCTCCCTGTGGCAATTGCAGGAACTAAATGGCCAACAGAAGGCCACACGTCCCTATCTAGTATAGGTGCAGGCTTCTATATATAATAAAGTAAAGTCATAACAAAGCCTTGTGGCTAGGCTATCCTCCTCTGCAAGTGTGCTATCAACCCAGGCATTCCTGCAAGAATTGCCTGGGGAGCACCTCATGTTTGGGTCCGCGCCACGCATGCGCTCGACCCAGGAATTCACAAAGGAATTCCCTGGGGAGCACTGTGCGCCTCCATTACTGTCCTCAACCCAGGGTATCCTTGGGGAGCATTCCATGTTGGGGTCTCTGGCACGAGTGCGCTCGACCCAGGAATTCACGAAAGAATTGCTGGGGAGCACTCTGCGCCTTCCACCACCATGCTGCTGTGGTACGCCGCCATCTCGCCTCTGCAAAAAAATTCACATTCAACAACATTTTTATTCCATTAACTCCCACACCTGGTATCCTCTCTGTACCAGGGGGAGAACAAAAATTCAAAAACTGGCACTCCCCCTAATCACTCTCCTTAGCCACAGGCAGGAAAGGGTTAACATTTGGGGTGGCCGGTGCCTCATGTGTGCTAACTAACCTCCCCATTTCCCCACCAGGGTTAAAAGTGCTCACATCACTATCATTTCTTTTAATAATACTCCATAAATTTCTGTATGCTCACTCCATAACCATCCGACCCCTCCTCCCACTTTTTATGATGCCCCCCTAATCAAATTTCCAAGTCTGAGGGCATTAATCTTATTTCCACGAGGTTCAGGGGATAGGGAGGGGTGTGTTTACTTAGTGGCAGCCATATTGAAATTGTTAACAAAAAGTTGCTCCTCAACAAAGAAAACTATCAAAAATCAGAAAGAAATCAAGTTTAAAACCCTGATCAGTCCCACGTTGGGCGCCAATTTTGTAACGTAGGTGTTTTACGCCTACGCCATCTATCTGAGGGTGTTAGATAAGACGGGGGTTCTCGACTGATCTGAAGGGCTCCAGACTGATTTCTTTAACCTAGGATTAGATGACAAACACATGGATACATACTCTTGTAAGCTTTAATAAGTACCTAAGAATACATTGATATACAGGAAAACCTAACAGTGAGCATATATAACCTAACCCTGGCAGGCAAACAAAAAGGTACTCACATGTATTTTAGCACTCTGCAAAATAGTAGGCACCAGGCCACCCCCAACGCAACCCTCTCTCTCTCACATCGCGACAGGAACTAACTATTCTCTCAAGTCTCTGATAGTACCCGAGCATGCGCACCTGACAACAAGACTACAAGTCAACATCATCCCCTATCACATACCCAGATCTCACACAGGGGCCCTTCATCGAGCAGGTAAATTAAAGGGTCGTAACAACGGAGGAATGTGGGTTGATAAGCAGGCTAGCCCATGACCCTGAATGACCCTGCTGCCAGCGGGGTCATCTAGTGCGTACACAAAGTCAACAGGTTCCACCCTTTACTTCCCTAGATACACTAGAATAGGGGAAGGATAATACAGTAAGCCACTAATACCCTAAGATTAGCTAGCATGTTTGGAGGAACATGTCTACGCTACAAGAGAGACAGAGAGAGACAGAGAGACAGAGAGAGACAGAGAGAGACAGAGAGAGAGAGAGACAGACAGAGACAGCCAAACAGACAGAGAAAGAGAGAGAGAGAGAAAGAGAGAGAGAGACAGAGCAAGAGAGAGAGAGAGAGAGAGAGAGAGAGAGAGAGAGAGAGAGAGAGAGAGAGAGAGAGAGAGAGAGAGAGAGAGAGAGATATGCCATGTTAACTATGGTAGAGGTCATACTGTGTTCATTTTATTTAGAAATAATTAATTCAATACAAAATCATTCCTTCTTAGAAGGTGAACATTCGAGTTCTGACATGACCCCTTACTATCAACAGCAAAACTGTATGAGGACACAATGTGCTATTTGAATTTCATATCTAAGGATCCAAGGCAGTATGTCTATCGTAGCACACACAATCTAGGACATGCACTCTACTGACCCGAGGGGCATTGCACAAACCTATATCTCAACACAAGGAAAGTAATAGGCTGTGTTTGTGACTGTCACCAGCTGCACTGTTTGTCAAATATCTATGTTTATCCACAAGGGCCAGTTAGAACCCTATTTGTGGACCGATCAGTGCAGAACATGCTGGGTCAGATTCAGCATTCATTATTGTTCGGAATCGGTCACAATTTTCAAGATCGATCATCGGTCCATCTGAACGACCGATGATCGATAATAATCCAATTTGTATATGCGCAGGTTTTCCTTTGATAGTCTTGGCTGATTCTAGATACAATTTATTTTTTCAAAAAACTTAAAAATAAATGATCTTATAAAATTGTAAACGATCATCAAAATCAGAGGTTGAATGAGCGATTATTCGGTATGTCTGATAAATCGGACGATCCCTAGCATTCATTATAGATTATCATCACATTTTTCTGCCATGTTTAAGCTAATTAAGGACTAGCCCTTGGTATGTGGTTAAAGGAAAAGGCGTCTCTGGCGAAAATCACCACCTAACCCCATGACACTGGCAACTTTCTCACATGCTCTGGCCAGGAATGCCCAAAAAGTCAAAATTGAAAATACTTCATAGAAAAAGGAGTTTTTTCAGGAAACTGCCAGTCCAAAAGACAGGCAGGACGGGTTCTAGCTAGGTCCCTGATTCATTCAAACTTGCTTTTCTGCCTTGCAGATGTGCTATCTTTTCTGTGTCAGGTTACAGGCGAGTGCAGCTCTTCTACTTTTTACAGGACTCTTGACACTCTCAACATAGTGGCTTCCCTCATATCAACTGAGGACCAACAGATCTCCTACTCCAATTACCGTAAATTCTCGGAAATCTCGGCCACCCTAGGAAATTCGGCCACTATAATTAATCTACCAAATGATTATTGGGGAAATTCGCCCACCCCCGATTCATCCAAGGACACATTTCACCAAAAGTCGGCCACCAAGTAAATTTCATTGATATAAGAAATAAACATTTAGATTTCCAAAGTTTGCAATTGATTTTAGATTATTAACGATCGTTTCTAGTGCCCATATCCGCCAAAAGACGATCGGTGCGAAACCAGAAGTAGGTGACGCATTTCTGCGTGTAGAGTGGGTGGCGCCATTTCGAAATAAGACTTGCCAACAACTTGAACAAGTATAACATTCAAAGCGTAATTGACGTGCGGCAGCAAGAATAAACAAGTAAACAACATACAAGGGAGGCAAGTTACTTTACAAGTTTATATAGCAGAGGAATGACAAGTCAGGTAGGTGGACAATAATGATTTTGTGGGGGAAAATTGTGTTCTTGTTCACGAAGTTAGCAATCTATTTTCCATCTAGCTTTCGTTTCAATTCAATTGACAATTGATAATATCGGCCAAAGTGAAAGACATGTTTAAATTCACGTTTCCAATTGATTTTAGATTATAAACTAACATTTCTAGTGTCCCTATATCTGCCAAAACGCACCGGCTCCGAAACCGGAAGTAAACACATCGATCTCATGGGCTGCGCCAGTTTGTATAATTCAATGCGTAATTAGGCGTGCGGCAGCAGGAATAAACAAGTAAACAACATACAAGGGAGGCAAGTTACTTTATATATAGCAGAGGAATGACAAGTCAGGTAGGTGGACAATAAGGGTTTTGTGGGGAGAAATAATATTCTTGTGTACGAAGTTAGCGAGCGATTTTCAGTTCCATCTACATGTAGCTTTCGTTTCAATTGATGATATCGACGAATCTCGGCCACGGTGTCTGACATTTGATCGCTATTTTCAGTAAATTTCGGCCACCATCAGCCAACGAAAATCGTAATTAATAAAAAGTGTCCGAGATTTCCGAGAATTTACGGTAGCCCAATATTTCAGCATGAAAAGTGGTATAGATTCTTCATGCTTAAATGAGTTGTACAGCAAAAGCAGATAACATCTGGTTAAATGTACATAGCAGCATTTTTTTAAATGTTCACATGACTTTCAGCTTTTTTCTTTCAGAATCATACACTACTTCTCTTCTCTCTCTCTCTCTCTCTCTCTCTCTCTCTCTCTCTCTCTTCTCTCTCCTCCTCCCCCCTCCCTCCCTCCCTCAGTCTCTCTCTCTCTCTCTCTCTCTCTCTCTCTCTCTCTCTCTCTCTCTTTAACGCCCACAGCAAGTGGTCCCCATCACTATTTAGACACAACTGGGTCATGGTAACATACCAAGTAAAACAATGTGAAAAATTTATTGCTCTTACTTAAACAGGTTATCATTCCTGCAGTCTGGGTCATCGCAAAACTAAACACGTACTGAGCGAAAACAACTCAGTGAATGCACTCAAAGTATTTCTGCTATTAATTATCTTTTTTTCCTATCCTAGTGGTCATACCTGTATACATTCACAAGATCAGCTGATGGTACAATCAAGGCCTACTTGGTACAGGGCTCAACAGTACCCGGCCAACCCAAGAAGTCAGGCAGGGCAAGTTGAACCCAAGAGCAGATAGTCTCGCCAAGATTTCAGGTTGCAAGGCTAATTTGATAGCAATTACCTTGTTTAACCTTGACATAGCAACACTAAAAAAAATCTAAATTATTTTAAAATAAGGTTTGATGTTATTTCTGTCTTTTTAGCGCCCATTTTATATCCGCCTTTACCCTTTATGACTTTTCAAGATTGCTGTCAACTATAGTTATTCAAAAGATCCTGTTTTGAGTTCAATGAATGCACCTCTCAATTTCAATTCTAATGATAGATAGTCAAGTCAGGCAAGTTGAGGGCTTGTTCAGCCTACCCGAAATTTCCATGATTAGATAGTCATGACTAATGGGCCATCTGTAATGTCGAAACCTCTGGTAAAAAAGGAAGTTTGATTATTGTCACCTTTCCTGCCATAGTTAGCCTTGTTCATGACCAGCCGTTTGTAAGTCGAAGAGTAAACCGGAGTACCCAGGGAAGACCGCTGCCTAACCCTAAGTCACTAGCAACTTTCTTGCAGGGAGTTCTCATGGGTTACTCTTGTAACTTCCCTTTTGGGATTAATACAGACATAAACCTGGAGTGAAATCAACTCAGGGTAGATCACTGAGACTCAGGAAATAGCTGTGTTATAAATCAAACACAGCTTGAGTGGCTCACTCTTTAGGATTAATATAAAACTGACCCTGGACTGAAGTCAACTCAGGGTAGCTCACTGAGACTCGGGAACAGCCATTTAACACAGACCTGTGGCCAGTCCAAATCAGTCCCTGTTTCACCTACCATCAAAAGTATGTGTTTATCCACTTTTGCTACCACTTATAACCCTTCCAATGCTGAGGCTACTTTCGTCCAAAATACAAGGACGCAAAGTTTTTTGAATTTTTTTTAAACCCTGTCATGTTGGTATTCATTTGATAGCTCTCGCTCAGTTCTGTCAGATGAGTATCTTTATGCCAGGGCCTCTGTCATTTTTCAGGTTTTTTGCATCTTTTTCAATTGGTCAAATTAGCCATCACCAGCAAAAGTGACATTCTTGGGAATGTATATTATACTCACAGAGGGAGAGTAGTTTTTGTAACATTTCTGATTGACGCACCTGGTATTTCAACACAGGTGACACCCATTTATCTCCATGGTAATGATTTATACCTCTAGTGACAAGATGTTACATAGTAGCCTATCTTTTTAGGTCACACTGAGACAAAACATCATATATGACATTTGAACCAATTTTCCAGGGTCTAACTGAAATGTGACCTCTGACCCAAGTTAATAGAGTCACACTGAAATGTGACCTTTGACCCTTTCCTCTACTTCCAAAAATGGAGACAAACTATAAAAGTTTGGGTTGCATTTTTTTCATAGGAGGCAGCAAGGTATTCAAAATTTAGCAATCATTGCTGTAAAATGTATCCTCTTAATAGGAAAATGCATGGTATTTCAATCATCAAATCATGTCAAATCTATGTCCATATGTTGGCATTGAAAAATTTAGAAATTCTTCACTAAAATATACAGGCATCATGCTGTGCATCTTTGAATAATACATACATCTTAGTGACTATCTGATGACCAGGAAAATTTTCGAATCTGGGGATTCAGTCATAAGATCCTGTCTGCAGACTATGCACATGTTGCTAGTGTTGATTATAGAAGTAACTATCTGGCAACAATGAAAATTTCTTTCTGACACCCTGCAGGCATAAAACTCTATCTGCACATGTCGCTATTGGTGGCAACCATCATAGTATCTATCTGACAATGATGAATCTTTTTGTCAGACACACTGCATGCACAAAAACCTGTCTGCACATGTATGTAGCTACTGGCAACCATCATAGTATCTATCTGACGGTGATGAAAATTTCTATCTGACACCCTGCAGGCATAGATCCCCGTCTGCACTGTAGTTATTGATGACCATCAAAATATATATCTGACACTCTACGGGCATAAAACACTGTCTACACATGTCACTATTGGTGACTAGCAAAGCATCTATCTGACAATGACAAATATTTCTATCTGACACCCTGCAAATATAAAGCCCTGTCAGCACATGTAGCTATCACTTGGCAATGGAAAGAGCCTACCATATATGAACACCTAAGACATCATCTTCTTAGTGAGACTTACCTAAAATAGAGAAAAGAAAAGATCATTAATAAAATATACCAATGCATGTAATGAAATTCAAAATGAAGTGAGTATTATTGAGCAAACCTTAATTTTGTTCTTCAATACACAAGCATTTATTTACACCATTTTCTCCTTTCCTCAGCACCCATTCAATAGCCAGATAACAACCTCTAAAGAATGATGAAAAGGTAAGTTAACTCACTTGCATTTTACACTTAGCTAATGATCTTACCTCGGCACTGACATGTGTTCAATTTGGAATGAAATGTTTTCCCTAATATAGTATTTGAGGTAAGTACACTATCCCAGCCGTGCTAGTTACACTGTTTCCTCTAGCCCTGAGCTTCAACAGCTGGTCCAGGCTAGTCTTAATGTTGAGCCCTTTGTCTTCACAAATAGCCCGAAGATATTGTCTCACTAATAAGGAAATATCAATATTGTAGGGTATTGCAAAAATTTCAAAGGTGCCAATCCCAACTAAGTTTTGACAAGAATAAACTTTACCTCAGTCTCCTTTCCTCCAATCTGTTCAATGATATAGGGACTATTCTGCTCAAGATGCACACCAAACCATGAATCTATAGCATCATTATCACTATCTGGCACTAACTGCCTCTGCTGCTTCACTCTGGTTGGAGCCAAAGCACTAGTAGGGGCTTCTGACTGCATCAGAGACTCTTTGGGTGTGTATGTGTGGTACTGAGATAGCGCCCATCTTTCTTGCTGACTACTGGTACTGTCAATATGAACACCAGTAGATGGTGCACCTGACAACAGTGAATATTCTTTTGATTTAAAATCAGTGTGCAGCGATGCTCCCTTTCTTGTTAGTTGGTTTTCTGTAAGAAGTGCATTTGATAGCTTCACATGCTCCATATAGGATGTTACTCCCATATATGGTGTTGCCCCCTGTCTCGGACTCCCTTGGTTAGGACAGCCGGAAGCTAAACCTGTAGTGGCCACTGACCACTGTAGATGACGGCTCTGCTCATGTTCCCTCTCAAGAGGTTTTCCTAGCCCTTCTTCTTTGAAGGCAACATGTTTAATAACATTGAATTGGATACCCTTTTTACGGTTACCCTTCATACAGGCATCTTTTGAATGGTCATTCTTCGTATGCTCATTTTTTGTACAGTCATCCTTTGTATGGTCATCCTTTGTACAGTCATTAATTGTATGGTCATCTTTTGTATGGCCATTTTTTGTAAGGTCATCTTTAGTATGATCATCCTTTGTACAGTCATCCTTCATACAATCACCCTTTGTATTGTCATCCTTTGTATGGGCATCCTTTGTACAGACATCATTTGGGTGGTCATCCTTTGAAGGTGCGTTGTTGCTTTGAGCAGCCTTTGACTTGCCTTCTGTCTCCTCCTGCTTATGAGACGACCAGTGTACTCCCATTCCTACCATATTAGAGGCTACCTCGGTCAGCACCTGTTTAGAACCCTATGAGTTTTCCCAGCTATCTTGTTCAGCATGCTCCACACAAATGGTCAGAAATCCTCCCAGCTCAAAATAAACGATTCCCCCTACATCGTCTATCTAGTACACCAAGATAATCAATATATTCTAGTGTACAAATTGGAAGGCTGTCAGAATTAGGGGATGGTTGGCTATTATAATAACCCCTTTGGGCAAGAAGTGCTCCCTGCTCTAACAAATGATTTTCTTTTTGCCATTTTAACCCTGATGCTGCAGGTGGCTAATTTGGCCAATACAAAATGATTCAAAAAAAGCTGAAAAATGACTGAAACCCTGGCACATGGGAACTCATATGAGAGTACTCAGTGAGAGCTTTCCAATGAATACCAACATGACAGGGTTTATATGGTTATCAAAATCTTTGCATCTTTGTGCTATGGCCGAAAGTAGCCCTAACTCATGGGAGTGTAAATTGTAATTTTCTTCACAAAGGTCTGATGCCAAATTTTAATGGGGATTATCGGCCAATATCCATTACCAGGTTATCTATGTTTGACAATGTAATAAAATTTTGGTCAACCATATTCATGTGACATATCAAAATGAATCATGAATCAAGCACAACACTCTAACAACCAAATGAACCAATTGCCTTTAATTTAGAGCTATGTAAGGTGTCTTTTAGATTCATTGGCAAACAAGGCTCTTCTCTAGATGAATCTGATTATCTCGCATGCATGTATGCATGCATGGTTCTCTAGGTTATGCTACCACAAACACATATATGCGTGTGTGGTATAAGAAGGGTTAACCAAGCCCTGTAGATATCATTAACAAGTGATATCCAGACACATTACTTTTGGAGGAAATAATCATAACTCCCGCATATTTTGATGAGGAACTGAGGCTTGAGTTCTGATCAACAACTCTCACATGACTCATCCAAAAACAAGGATCATTACTTGAGGCATTATTACCAAACAAGCCTGGATGTTTACGGTAGCGATATAAATTTTGCTTTTGATAAGCGTCTCGTTTTCTGCCATACTTAGGCTAAATTCTCAGTAATTTTTTCAAAAAACATTTAAACCCCGTCATGTTGGTATTCATTGGATAGCTCTCGCTGAGTGCTCTCAGATGAGTACCCATATGCCAGGGTTTCAGTTATTTTTCAGCTTTTTTGCATCAGTTTCTAATGTAAAATTAGCAACCAGCAGCATAAGGGTTAAGACACTTTTTAATAATACATTTTTTATGGATTGAGGGTGGCCCATGTTTTCTGAAAATACATTACTGTTGTATCAGCAAGATTTACAGCTAGGCCCATATTTTGTGAAATAGCAACTGACGATAAGTTAAGGGTGGCCCAGATTTCCTATTAAATATTTTGGCATTTGAATGATAATTTAGTGTCCTAAATTCCTAGGGTGGTCTAAATTTCCGAGAATTTACACTTAGTTGTAAATTGAATATTGTGACTAGCCTGCTGTAAGTGGTTGGAGAAATTTAGGCAACACCTTGGACCACTTGGCTATCCGAACAGGCAAGAAAAGTGTGTCAATTTATTCATTTATCATCAAATCCAATAAAATACTTTTATATTTATTTTTTCTTATATAAAAAAAATACACAGTACCTTTAGGAAATGGCTTAGTGATTACATTGTATAGTGATCAATTTCCCTTATTTGTTTGAAATTGTAGAAATGTGTGCCCAAAACATTTGGAAGTCCTGATGTGTGTTATCTTAAAGGTCTGCATGTCCAGATGACACACAGACTTCAATGGCTTAGCTTTGACTTCAGTGACTTAGCTTTGACCCTTCAAACCTGTTGTTTGGACAAGTGCTTTCCTAAAAAACTCCTTTTCAGACAGGCAAAAGATTCTATAAAGACAAGTAACATTCTGTCTACCTATTAGCCCTTTCTAAGTTCTTACTAACAGGGTCTGGCACTTAGATTTCAGGCTAGGGGCACGAAAATGTCTTTCGGTGAAAATTAGTGGTCAAAAACAGGATTTCTGGTTATTTTCCATACTATTTTGGGCCCCTAGACTAGGGGCCCACAGCAAAATCTAGGGGCATATGCCCCTGGGCCCCTGGGAAAGTCGAACCCTGACTAACATTAAAAATCAAATCGCATTGCATCGAAAAATAAGTAAGAATATGTCAGTGACCTAATATCAATGGCAGCCCTATCCCATAGATAGCAGACATAGAGTTAAAACCCACCCTTCTTCATTCATATGCAACTGATGCAATACACAAGTGCATGAATCAGCTGTAGGCTCTCCTCTCCCTCTGCAATACATTAAGACATACAGACATCTCCGGAGGATCCTTCCCAGCTGTGCTTCATAATCACATTATAGTTATATAATAACATGCTACATGGCAAACAGAACATAGGATAGCCCATTTTTTCCAGTGAATTACAGGAAAGGAAAATGCATAAAAAGAGAGTGAAATTAATTATAGTATCAAAAGATTATTTCACTATTTGCCTCTGTCTGTCTGTCTGTCTGTCTGTCTGTCTGTCTGTCTGTCTCTGTCTGTCTCTCTCTCTCTCTCTCTCTCTCTCTCTCTCTCTCTCTCTCTCTCTCTCTCTCTCTCTCTCTCATCTTTTTCTTTTTCGTAATCATAGCTTTTTTCCTTTAACCTAATATCATGCATTTCCCAACCTCCCTCTTTCCCCAGTCCCCACACATCCTTGAAGAAGAAATATGTGGGACATATAAAGAAAATCACAGGTACTCTTCAGATCCTTCAGATCGCCCAACCTGACCTACAATGGGGCGTATCATATTTTACGAGTTGCATTTCCTGACAATGTACATTATGAACATCTAGAAATTAACCCTTTCATTGCTGAGGCTATTTTTGTCCGGGGCACATAGTTTGAAAACTATCCCAACCCTGTTATTTGGAAAATCATATTCATATACAAGCTCTTCCTAAGTACTTTCAGATAAGTGCCGAAGTGCAAAGGTTTTCAGTATTTTTTTTAAGCTTTTTGTAGCATATTGTTTTGACCAAATTAGCCACAAGCAGCGAAAGAGTTAACATTGCTAACAGTACCCTAAAGCATTCAGCACACTGTACATCACTGCACGCACATGGTAACCAAGTCACGGCTGAAATATTAGGCAGGTAGCTGGAGGCCAACACGTCCAAGGTTGGTGACAATTCATGAATACAGTTTTCTGAATACAGTTGTTTTAATTTGCTGCATATTTCTACAGCTACCTAACTTTCAATATCATTATATATATATGCTTGTGGTCAGATTTTTCAGGTTGTATATATATCAATGACTGAAATTGGTTTGAGGTCAACAAAATCAATCAATCAATCATCAATCTGTATCCTGGATCAGGGCCTTAGCCAGCAGTGTGTCTGGTCACCCAATGAAACCCTAAAAATCAGGACGCACTTGTAATTGTCTTGTGTGCTAATATTGTCTATACATATACATGTGTAAAACAAATAGCTAAATACTTTTACCTCAATATGATTCCTGAGACATTGTATTCAGGAATATCATGTTTTTATCAATGAGTATAGATCCATAGTGGCATAGTCTTAGGCAGCTGGATGTTTGGGTATCTTTTGGACATGGACATCCAAACCCCAAAAAATCAACTCTCAGGACAGCCAAATTTTTGGGGAAGTAATTTCTAGGGCTGGGCTCGATAAGCGCGGCATCGATGGATCGGCAAAGTCGTACAATCGATGTTCACCATGAGAGGACATCGATTGCCGAACTCGATACGGCCCCCCCTACCTCCATTGTTTTCCCTACCCCCAAAACACAAAAGAACCTACCCTATTCTTTAAAATGACAGCGGCGCTGAGGCCGGCGATAGCGGCGATAGCGGCGATAGCCGGCCGCCATTGAAACGGCACTTCGATAGATACTATCGCGCGCGGTAGTACTTGGAAAAGTGTGGAGAGGGCCTCGCAATGAATTTTACATGGTGCTGGTCCGGCCCCCACCACACTTTTCCAAGCACTACCTCGCGCGACAGAATCGAATCGAGAAAATCGACATCGAGAAAAATTAGGCAATTAATCGGATCGCAAAAAAATGGCTGATGAGCACAGCCCTAGTAATTTCTTAAAATGTCAATATCAAGCATATTTACAATTGAAGTATCTCCACCTCAATATGGTCCCCATGACATTGTATAATGATTGTATGCCTGATTTTAATGAGCAAATACACGTTTATGGGTTTTAGCTCAGTATATTGTAGTCTCCCTTGAAAAAAGGATGCCCAAAAATGTTTAAAAAGTCAATTTTGGGCACCCAGTTTCTAAATACTGGCTGAGACCCAGGTTTACCCTGGTTTTCATTGTAAGTTTAAGGTGAAGGTAACTAAAAGCAAAAGTTCAGTGGAGTTGAACATGTGCACTTGAGGCGACTTGTAAAAGAGCAGAACAAGCACAAGGCCTGTTCACAGGGCTGTGTTCAAAAGCAAGTAGGATCAACATGTTAGCAGTGGTTAGCTTTGAATGGTTCAGTTTAACCCCCTACCATTCTAGCATCCTTGTATGGTGAAATGCAAATCAATACTTCAATAGGTATCAATACTTCACATAGCTGTGTGCAAAAGCAGGCTGGATCAACATGTTAGCAGTAGTCAGCTTTGAATGATTCCCCTTTTACTCCCCTACCGTTCTAGCATCCTTGGAACGAAAATACAAATCAATACTTCAATAAGTATCACTACTTCATACTATGTTCACATAGCTATGTTCAAAAGCAAGTAGGATCAACATACATGTTAGCCGTAGTTTATAGCTTTGAATGACTCAGTATTACTCCCCTGCCGTTCTAGCATCCTTGGACTGCGAAATGTAAATCAATACTTCAATAAGCATCAATACTTCATTCTTAACCCTTCTCATGCTGAAGCTAATTTCAACCCAAGCACAAAGATGAAAATATTTTCGATAACCATCTAAATGCTGTCATGTTGGTATTCATTAGACAGCTCTCTTTGAGTACTCTCAGATGAGTACCAATATGCCAGGGTTTCAGCCATTTTTCAGCTTTTTGCATCATTTTGTGTTCTAAGCTATTAAAATTGGCCACCGGCAGTATAAGGGTTAATGAATAGACATCATGCAGAGTTCGATTGGCTATACCACAAGGACCTACACACCTAATCAAGCGCGTGATTGAGTATAGTATGTTCTAGTGTGATTCTCCAGGTGACTGGCTCCTGATAACTATAGGAACTCACTCAGGCCCTCAAGCCCACGCAAGACACATTCAATATCACAATACCTATGTGCTGGAACATAACATTTACTGGCATGTCTACAAACACGGATATTGAATACATTTGATGATATAGGGATTTTCCCAACAGAGGTTGTCAATACAAACAGTAACATATTAAAATATTTGTGGAATTTCGATAAATTGTTTTAAAGGAAATGCAGACCTTTAAATGTACATTTTCAATTGCTGAAGCCTTAACAAATTATTTTTTTTCGTTTGTTTTTTGTTATTATTTTTTTCCCAAAAAATATGTTTCATACATGATCTATGTTGATTGGGAGTTCGAAAGGTGGAAAAAACTTTAAGGAAGTGAAACTTGTTAGGGTAGGGTTACAGGAAACAAATTTGTTGAGCCAAATGTTTTAAAAACTTAGCATTGTATTTTCTAGTTCAAATGGATTTAACCTTACATCACACTCATATTCAATCTCATCACAATGCTTAATGAGAAATACTGGATCGTTAAGGTGGCTTATGGGGTTAATTTGTGAATAAAGGGCCACTTTTAGACTTTATATATATTTCAAAGCTTACATCCCCGTACTCACTGGCATTAAAATGTGCCTACATGATGTATCAGGGCTTGACGTTAAGGCTAGCCCTGTAGCCCCGGGCTAGTTATTGAGAGTCATGGCTAGTAAGTTCTACCGGTGAGTAGCCCTGAGGGGCTAGATAGAATCAAACCATCAGCGCTTAAAAAAGTATTAAGCCCTCATTTGGTTCTGCATACCTGGATGATAATAACACTCAATTCAACAAAATACACTGCATTCTTTTCATGTTATCAATTTAAGCTATGGGGTAGGTCAATATTTGGAAAATGTTATTATTGATATCATTATCAGGGCTAGGAATAATGTTTCAGGGCTAGTAAAAGTTACGGTAACTAGCCCTGCTGGGCTTATGAAGTTTTTTCTTAATGTTGAGCCCTGGTATGCATTTTTATTACTTGCAATGCATGCATGTGGCCTGTCTTACAGCAAGCTGATACCGTATGTATCTCCCTGGCCAGCATATCTTACATAGATACATACCCTCTTGTCATCATATTGATAAATGCAGCATTTCCTAGACAACTCCAACTAACCCCTGAACTGTTGCCCAGTTTTTATTAAGATCCCCTTATCAAACAGGCCTGTCATCTCCCAAATGCCATTAATAGTGCCTGGCTGCAAAATAACCAGGGCTTGAAATAAGCTGGAGCTGGGAGCCCAGGGTTCCCTCAAATTTCTGCAGGGAGCCAAAGATGTACATAGTGGTGTTTATACACTTGTAACGTCAGTTTACACCTTCAGGGCTTGACGGTTCCCAGAAGGACCAGGTAGGGCTGGCGGGGCTACCTGAACCCAAAATCAGGTAGTCCCGCCACCATTTTAGGTAGCCCCGCCACTTTTTTCGCTACCATTTTGTAGTTTTTAGTGGGGAACTTCCCCAGGATTCGTGTAGTCCAGCGGGACTACCTGAATCCAACTTTAGGTAGCCCAACAGGGCCGTATTTGGAATTTAGATCCCCCGGGAGATGGGACTATGCCATTTGTCGAGCCCTGACCTTTTAAAAGGAGCTTTTGAAGATGCAATTGGGCTCACTGGAACGTTTGTCTTAGTTTCAGATAAATGTTTAAAAAATCATTTTATGAGTACCTTGTCAGTTTAAAACAAATGACAAATTTGAATGTATTCTACAAAGAACTCATATATTAGATTGTCGTGTTTTTTTTAGACTTTGAAAAAGTTAGTAGGTAGCCTGCAGATGTGTTCAAAAGTACAATCTACAGCTATACACTGTACTTGTCAAAACACTGAGCACTGAGGTTCTCTGATAAAGACGCATGTCATGGTTTCAATCTAGCTTTTTGCCCCGTCGCAAAACAAGCGCACTCTTGATGTTTACATGTCAGCTGATAGATGAATCGATTTCCTGAAACCCTAGATTGGGGTGATGCGGGCAAAAAGTGGGGGATCTGGTGAGAAACCATTACCAAAAATAACATGGTCTGCGGCAGCCATCTGGAAGGTCTTCCAAAGGCTAAGTGGGCTGGTGAGTCAGAGGCTCAGAATTTAGGATATAACCCTTCCAATGCTGAGGCTACTTTCACCCAAAGCACAAGGATGCAAAGATTTTTGAAAACCATCTAAACCCTGTCATGTTGGTATTCATGAGATAGATATAACTGAGTACTCTCAAATGAGTACCTATATGCCAGGGTTTCACTCATTTCTTAGCTCTTTTGCGTCATATTGTAACATTTGGCAAAATTAGCAACCAGCAGCATGAGGGTTAATCTAGAATGGTGGCTAATAAGGAAGCATGATTTACCTCATCCTGTCTCTTATCAATAAAAAGCTAATTTGGAATTTCTGAAGAACATCAGTGCTATATTTAACAAAATTAGGTCCTTGGAAATAAATATATTGTTTAGTTATTGTGTATATAAGGATATATCAATATTGTTTGTACACAGGGCTCGAAATTAGCTGGAGCCCAGAGCCATTGAATTCCCTACGGCTCCCTTTAAATTTCTACAGGCAGACCAAGGATGTACTGGTTTCTATATACATTATACAACACCTTTTAAGTTTTTTTGAAGATGCAGTTGGGCTCCCTGGAACAAAAAGCTTTAATTTTGAGCCCTGGTAAATATTGCACTGCGAAAACTTTGAAGGTGCCGAACCCTAACTATAGGAAATTGATTCAATTACAGCAGTGGTGATGGACAGCATAACAGCCTCAATGACTGCAGTCAGCCACTATTTCCTCTCCAGCTTGTGTGGTAGTAGCCCTAAAAAAACATTCACGCTTGATCTATAACTCCAACTTTTGTATATATACATGTATGTACATGCATATATGCCATGTTTATGCTGGAACTACTCCTTAGCAGAACTAGCAGAGGGCCGCCATAATTATCTTTGTATGTACACAGGCACTAGATTTCAATACAATGTACAATGTGATGTGACCGGCACCCAATAGTTATTGGCTTCCGTTACACATAAGCTGTAACTGCTGTCCAAACTGGGTGTGATGTTCACAGTCATAGAATGACAGGATACACACTAATAAGTACAGA
>CAWWDR010001042.1:0-18902 GCA_963942565.1 Maea johnstoni | reverse complement strand
GATGATCCCAACAGTCCCCTGTCAATTTCCTGCAGCACCCAGAAGTGAATGCATACGCACAATCTCTCCCTCGATCGAATGGAATAAAGACAAAATCCAATACAAATATACGCACTGTGTTAGATCTATTATGTACATAGTGTTTCATCATTACTCTACACTGGATAATAAATACAGTTGTTTTGCTACATCTAGTATATAGTATAATGATGTTTACCTACTAGCGTTTTATTTGGATGGGCTATACTAGGAAAAGGGTCGAGTGAGAGATACAATGCCAATAGTTGCAGGCTATTGAGAGTACTCTTTAAGGTAGCGCTGCACGTTGATACACATTCCAAGTCACATAAAACATTAGAGGCTGAAAGTTGGAAAACCAAACTTCAAAGTCAGTCGTTTTACATTAACAAAACGCTAGCGTCGGCTCAATAAGAAAGAATATCCATGCGCTTATCAAAGTCAATGGGATATGTTTAATGTTTCTCAATTATAATGTTGTCGGGATATATCGATATTTTGCATTTACCCGTACGAACAAAATGTAACCAGCAATTGGATATCAACTGAGTAGTATTAACATGAAAATAGAATAAACATTAACTCCTCAATCAAATATTGAAATATTTTCATTTCGCTCCTTAAACTTGTTGTCCTAATTATTATTTATTTTTTGAAAATCTAATTTCCGAATTCCTTACCTTGAGCCCATCTTATTACGATGATCTTACATGTAAAGATAATGTTTCCAATTTTCAAGATATTTTAAATGTATAACACTTTGTGAATGGTACTTGTAAGTTGAAATACCATAATCATAATTTGTTTGAATATCACGAATACCCCCATTACAGTATAATAATAGGCTTAGCCTGAAAGTCACACATGTGACCGAGGTTATAGATAATTCTAGCTATCTACTTTCCCGAGTGTTCATAGCGGTGGGCTGCCATTGCTTGCTGTCTTTAACCACGGCCAATAAGGTAAAGGAAAAAAAGTATTCGATTTATAGTCTTGTATCCACCGAAGCGCTCACACGATCTTCCTCCCCCTAGCAGGCACTCTACACACGGAAACCATTTCAATCCCCGGGGGATATTCCAGAGCAACTGGCAGCATATAGCACACACGCTCTAAGCATTGCCTTATTTATGCTAGGTACCCATTTTGCAGCTGGGTAGACTGAAGCAATATGGAATAAACTGTCTTGCCCAAGGACAGACCAAAGTGCCCCGGCCGGGAATTGAACCATATAGGCTAAAATTAAATCAGCAACGAGGGATGTGAGATAGTTAACAGTGACCTGGGTTGTTGGCATTTTATCCTGGCTACTCTATTTCCTCCGACATTTCACCTCTTACCCACGCTTTAGCCACATCAAATAGAGCAATACTTGAAAAATATGTTAACCCATCCAATGCCAAGGCTACTTTCGTTCAAAGCACAAGTTTGCAGAGAATTTTGAAAACCATCTAAACCCTGTCATGTTGGTATTCATTGGATGGCTCGTGCTAAATACTCTTAGATAAGTACCCATGTTCCATGCTCTCAGACATTTTTCAACTTTGTGTATCAGTTTGTATTGGACAATTAGCCACCAGCAGATAACGGTTACGAAGGATGGTTAAAACCAAAACCACAACATATTCATCACATATTTCTCAGATTATTTCATAACCATCAAAATATGTCCATATGTGTCAGGTGTAAAGTGAAATGCGTAATATGGCATAAAATTACCTGAAACGAAATCGCAAATCCAAATACAAGCTACCTTAAGAAGTAATACCCCATAGCCAACAACGACTATTGGTTACTAAGCAACACTACGCGCATTCCTACTTAACACCTGGACCACAGCAGGCGCACCTATACAGGTTACACCTACACAGGTACACCTACACAGGTACACCTATACCGTCACACTCATACAGGTAAACCTATACAGGTACACCTACAGTATACAGGTACACCATGGCCATCCAAAGGTGTGCTATCAAGATGCTGTCAATCTGTGTATTCGTCGCTGGAATTTTGACAGGTCAGTTTTGCAAAGTTTCACATTTATGATTTTCGAACAGAACAAAAAACCGTCAAATATTTTGAAAGAAAGGTTCGACATTACTAACTTTTATTGATACCGCTACTGTGTGTGTGTGTGTGTGTGTGTGTGTGTTTAGATGGGTATAGATAAATTGTGAAATCAAAGCCAAAGTGCATAATTATGTGCATATTTAGTGTCAAGAGTTCCATTTTGTAAACATAAATATGTATGGTAATATCACCGTATATCTCTATCTGGCAATCACTTTTCGGTCTTCGTATAATTGGTTATGACAGAGTTGCGTTCATTTCTTACAGATTTTTTAAAGTTAATCTGGTAAAATGTGAACGTCCTAGTATCCAAACATTAATGCTAAAATATCTACCTTGTATTAGTTTTATTCAAAACGGTTTTTCATTTGATTTTGATTATTTATAAATGAAACCTGTTAATATGTCAGATAACAAGTTATGAAATGATAGTGGTGTACTTGAAGGTATAAACCGAATGGCAACGATACAACCTTGGAGCATAGAATTGACAATTTAGAGATAAAAGGGGGGTACTATGATTCACCAAATAATACCTTTATGGGATATATTTTTTCAGTAGTGTATATAACAAATGCTAGATACAGACTTCAATTGTTTGGAGAATTGTGATGAGAACTAAATGATAAAAACCGAAGGTCAATACAAACATGAAATAATGACGTACTATCTATTCACTAAGTGCAGTATTATACTACTATCATATGACAAATTGTTTATTTTTCATACCTCTGCTGTATCGATTTAACACTTGCACCTTCGAAGCACACATAGTGACACAAATGAGAATGTTTTGAAAAATGCAATATTTTGAAAAACATCTATTCAAATAGTATAGTATGGTATGTTTATTTACTGCATTGGAATGCAAAATCATATTGTTCGTCCTGTTAGCTTTAAAAAGATCAAGTTCAAATGATTTAAGATTTTTACTCTCTTTTACGTTCAAAGATCTCTGACCATTCATGCTATCTGACAATTGTCATCTGGATCCATGATAACTATTGAAATATCTATGGTGCATGTTGCAGTTCTATACACAAAGTTTCGTTTGTTTTTCGATTCATGGTCTTCGTTTGATTTGTTTCACAAACCCGTACTTTTTGTGGTGTTCGGGTATTTACAAAAATTCAAATTGATAAATTTCGGATTTTTGAAAATCCTGCTTTTTCAAATGGGTTTAGCCATTCCCTTGTTTCTGGGCGGATCATTTGGTGAATTACGGTATAGAATTAAGCACAGTCACAAATTATAAGAAGAAAAGTTTTAAATTTAGTTCTGGTCAATATATCTCCTTTAAATTTTGACGAATAGAAGATATCATCAAAGATACGCAGATGTTCTTCACACACAGGCATGGATGGTTTAACCCAATGGTACTCACAGAGGAAAATAGCAGCCTGACAATATCGATAAAAAATTTCCAGGCAAAAGCATAGTTAGGAAAATATTTGATGGAAAAATATTGTTCAGAACATAACCAGCAATACTCCTTCAAATAGTTTGTAAAACCATCCTGCATTCAAACGTTATTACCAAAATTATCTCATGTCCAGACGAAGATTTCTGGAGGAACTCTTAAGTCATAATGTGTTACGCAGGATTCTGTAGTAACCTATCTGCCTTATTTGTAGCTTGCTGCTGCACACATCGCATCCTGTCATTACGGGGCATTAGTGTGCGTATACTGTTGTAAATATATCAGATTACTATGAGTATTGGGGATGCTCCTACATATTTGCGTTTAGTATAGTGCTGGTATGCCCTGAAAGCCGAGCGTTGCAACTTACTGCTCGCAGATTCATATCATTGCGGGTTCTACCCAGGTTCGAATCTCGTTTTGGGCATGTAAGAAAGTATTTTTCAGCAGTTACTCGTGGACCGCAACCTATGTACTCTATATAGCTCTCGCCGAGTACTCTCAGATGAGTACCCATGTGCCAGGGTTTAAATCATTTTTAGTTGTTTTGCATCATTATGAATTGGCCTAATTAACCATTAATGGCGGTTTTTATTTCAATGAAATAATCGTCAATTTGATTTGATGGTTGGACTGTAGCCAAAGCGCGTATTGCAAGTCAAACACCTTTTGTTTGTGGAAATATGATCTGATATTGACATAGAGCTATGCTAATAACACGATGATTTAGATAGTGCACTTTTATAAGCGAGTCGTTAAGTAAGTAGAGTTAAGTAAATTGACATACCACTGGGAATATTGAATTGGTGAAATATGTTGTATAGTTTTCATCCCCGCCAGCCTTCCTCTATTTAAATCTAAGTCAGAGCTCTTTATGATGTTAAACATTTATTGATAAAGCTACATTAAGAATATGCTTACCGACCTTTTTGTTTCCAAGCAACAGCAGCCTTTTAGGAGGATTTATCAGGACGCTTGGATACATGGTCGACAATTAATACCTGCACTAAATGCGTGGGCAGACCGGGCATAATACATGACCGTACGCCCGATTGCCACACAGATGCATGCATGACCTCGCAACTGAACGTAGCTTTGATTTGAAAGCTACGAGGGTCATTGCTGTGCTTGACTTATCTTTAGACATGTTATCTATAGTAGTTTGTACAACCAGGCACCACCGGCAGACATCCGGTCGACTGGTGCAGGAATTACATGTCTGTACTGTATATATCAACTACTTGATGGAAGCATGGTTGATAAGTGGTTTTTGAATTGAAAAGACGTACACACATATGGTGACCAGCAGACAAGGAATAGGTAAACGCCCCTAATCAAATCGGTCTTGCAATAAAGTTTAAGGACTCATGCTTCCGTTTATGGACTGACGACCATGCTTTTGCATTTTATTACTAAAATCGTATTGGTAATACTAACCGTAACGTTATTTCTGTGTTTTAGTTTTGTGTCTTCTCTTTCCTGCTTATTTTCAGCTACTACCTCGTTTACTCCTTTTTAATTCAAACAATATCCTCAGTCCCGTCATGTAATGTACTTTATTGACTGCATACGAGATGCAAAAAAGTTACAAATACAGAAACAGCAAGTTAGCATAAATAGCAAAAACGAAACGAGGCATAAAGAAAAAAAAGAATATAAATAAATTACGAATGGAAAAAGTAAAAGAAATTCGGAAGAAAATAAAACTAGGGAAACAAGGTCACGGTCAAAAGGTCAAAAGAAAAAGCTAATAAAAGAGAAAGTGGAAGTTCGGAAACATTCCGGTAAAACCAGAAACGAAAAGGGGGGGGGGGGGGGGGGGGGGCAAAAAGCGAACACACAAAGCTTAGTGAGGTCCGTGAAAACGATGGAGTCAGTCTTAACACGTATTGTGTATAAGTGTTCTTTTGAGTTATATGATCAGTTAAAGCGCTTGTTGTTCACTTCTGGTAATAGTTATTTTTGCTGTCTTTTTAATTCATATTAGTCTAGCGGCCAAATCCTCAAAAGGCTCTAAAATGAGAGTTTAATTACCCCACCGAGTAGCTCTTTTTTCTTGGTCTCAAATGAAAGGGAAGTATCTGGGATTTATGAAAGTAACGTGCCACCATTTCGGGACACGGTCAGATTTTTTCTAGAACCGGTTAAAAGACCACCCCAGGATTAACATGGTGACCAATTTTAGGGCAAACATACTGGAAAAAAGATGGGTTGGGGGTAGAAGATTTGGCCATACAAATTCGAACAATCCACTTCATGACACAAGTGACCACTCATTTTAGAGGGCATACCATACTCTACCTAATGACACATGTGCCATGACTGACTGTGACCTTGACCTTGAGTTCAAGGTCAAAAAGAGGCTATTTGGAAGCCTACATGCAAATCTGTAGGTTTGGCATCAGGATTAAATTCTACCACTTTCAATGAAAGTCTTTTTTCAAAGATATATGTAGGGAGTAATACAGTAGCTTTCACTTGTAAGCACGGGCACAGAGGCCCAGGAGTCTATTCTATCACAAATTTGTTTGAAGTGTAATGAAAACCGGCATTTGGATAAAGATGTTTAACTGAACTGGGCCCATGTTACTCTGCATTGACACAGTTAAACACCAACTTAGTAACCTGAATGCATTTTCACACTAGTTGCCATGGCAACTTGCAGCCATATTGGAATTCAAAATGGCTGCTACAGAAAGCTATATTTCTGCATATTTAAGCATCCAGGTCAGCTAGAAACATGATCGTGGTGTCTACAAGTAGGTTTTCTTGGGCAAAGAATCAAATTCTGAATCAGTAGTTATCATCAAGGGTCATCTAAACCTGATTTTGACCTGGTCACCAAGTTGCAGCATTCTAAATCAACCTAACTACACGAATTCCGACATCTAAAACTATTGTTAATGAAACAAACACAATAATATGATATTTTGTTCTACATGTACAGTATTAACAATTAAGTCAGCTGGTAGTGGAACAGTTAAGGGATGAAAAAGGTGCAATATAACAAAAACAAATTGTTAGCACATTTATAATCTGGTTGCCATGTCAACTGGCTGCCAGTGGAAATCCGATGGCCGGTAGGTGGATCAGGAAAAGGGCCTACTTTAAAGAGTTAGTTCAACCCTAAAATCTTTAACCTTAAAGAGTAAGTGTTTGGTATAACAGTTTCATCTGGACTACAGGTATCATTTGAAATGCTCACCACAACCAATACCATCTGGTGGAAGCTATATTCTACTTCAACATCACCACCAAGCTGCAATACTTACGAGTAATCTATAATACTAAATTGTCATTACCCAATTGTTGATATTTTTGGGGAAAAGCGAGTTAACCACCAGTTATCCACATGTCAGTAAAAACATTCATAAATCACCTTAAGCCACCTTGGTGAGGGTCAGTGCTGGTATCAAAATTTTTCGACTGAAATAAAGGTATCATATAATATATCTAACACATGGATACCTCTATATAGTTGTTGTAGCAGAGGTCTAAATGGCCTTTAAATATGTAAAAAAAGGATTTACACTATTTTGTTGAGCAGTGATGGCCGAAGTTGAAGGATTGGTTACTGAAGAATACCTGTCTATCCCTTCTGAGTATATACCAAATGGCATAAAGCAAGTGAACTTTATCCTATGAACAGGTTGGCAGATAAGAGTACATGCAAATTGATTAAGCAACCTACGTATTTCCCTCCCCTGTTTATGCAATATTGAGCGATTTCTATCACCGTATGATGCAAACAGACACATCAGAAGATAAGGTCAACCCAGGAGCAATCAATGTTTTGTAAATAAAGTCGGCAAATCAGGAAATGACAAATACACATATGTACCTGAAGTATAGTGAACGGCCATTTTCGTAAGTCTGATCCATGAAAAAGCTTCGTACAAACTGTTGTGCGCAACAGTCACAGAGTTGATAGCAACATTGCATTGATCACAGGTGTTCTTTTGATCGATATCAATATTTGAACAAGTATGTGTCTGCTAAGGGATATTCATTGATGAAAAGTGCCATTTTGGAAGATTATAGTTCAAAACCAAAAGTTTACAAAAACAAGAGACAAAATGAAAATAGAAACCTTTATCTAGGTATGCACTTTAAAATTTGTATCACTCTTCATAACAAAAAAGAAGGAACATACTCTCATCTATAGCAAAATATTGTATCATCGAATAGTGCCTGTGAGGATATGCTTCAATTCCTGTTTGAAAGTATGATCAGATTTCCAGACATTGCTTCTAATCATGTCTATAAATTCACTTACATTTTAATCAGGGGTAGGAAATTTTGCAATAAGACACAGTTTGCACGATTTGTATTGACTAGCAAGCATAGCCTGTCGAAACATACCAAGTCCTTATTCTGAGAGCTAAAATATGCCCATGACAATAGCATGTAACAACACACAGAAACAAGGAGTTAGCGTCGCCTATTTTACCAAAATTTCTGAATTACTGAATTTGTGTGATTAATCTAATGATGTAATCTAAGATATGTCTCCATGATACAATGGACATGTGACTGGAACGACAGTCTTGGAACTTTCTTATGAATATGCGAGAAATGGATTTAAAATTGTAAAGAGAGGTACATTCATTTTTCTTGAATGAAAATGGATTTTTTTCTGTAAAGAGCAATCCAACTTTAGAGGGGAAATTGATGTTTTGAGAGAATATAGCTTTTTTAGCAGGAATGGCATACCACAGTTTCTACATAGGATTTCTGGTGGCCATACAGTGGTATTGATACAATACATTTTGGTATGAGTGTAGGCAAACACTTGTTGCTACCATTGCATCAAATCAAACAGTAGCTTGACATGCTTCAGTTGCATCAGTATTACCAAAATGTCAGCTAATATTTTCTGCTCGTGTAAATGAAGGCAATCAATTCATCAACACAGTAAGCGTAGCCACAGCAAAGTAGTGTAGCATACCTCTGATGACCGTGTGGTCTGAGGCGCCGCCACTGACTGTACGCTGTTTCTCACCACTGCCTAGGTTCGAATCTTGGCCTGAACATGTGAGAAAGTTGGCAGTGACTTTGGGCTATGTGGTGGTTTCTGCCGGGTACAAACAGTTGTCTTGCTGTTACCATCTTATCAAACCAAACTGAGGCTTGGTCTGCATCAGCTGCTTCCCTATTGCTGAATTGACAGTTATAGCTATTATGTCTCTAAATGAAAGTAATAAATTCATCATCTTTGTGAGTCCCAAGGGGGAAAGCAACCAAGTCCTAACTTTCACAACTAACTTGACATTTTATTCTATATTTTTGCAATAACATAATCACAATATTTTGGATTTACTGGAAATCAAAGTAATTGGGCAACACATCACTTGCTAAGAGAGAGAGAGAGAGAGAGAGAGAGAGAGAGAGAGAGAGAGAGAGAGAGAGAGAGAGAGAGAGGTCCCCTTGGATTAGCTGATTGTGGCTGCTCAAATAGTAGTATCACACGATCATCTTTTCGTCTCAGTTTAGACAAACACTTGTCTTGCTACTACCATTATATCACATCATCAGAGGCTTGATCTGCATCAGTTGCTACCCCGCATAGCCAAAGTGCCAGTTAAACTGTTCGTCTCCAGAGCTTTCTTCTATACTTTTGCAATCAATCTTTCATTTTTGTTGAATTCAGAGTTTAAGCATTTCCCACAACATGTTATATGGGCTACCTTTGATACAAGTAAATTGGATATCAAACTGATATGGGTAACATAGCACTGGTATATGCTTTTGTACGTCCAGAGAGAGAGGGATCCCCATGGAGTATTTGATTGTGGATGCTCATCTAGTAGTATTACAGGATGACGTATTGTCTGAGTTTAAGCGGACACTTGTTTTGCAGCCATCATAGTATCTGAGCAAACAGGGGCTTGATCTGCATCAGTTGCTATACTCTTCCTAAAATGTCAATTAAACCATTCATGACTTCAATTGAAAGTAATCGAGACATTATCTGTGTGAGCAGAGGCCCTGCTGATTAGCAAATAACAGTTGTTAGAGTGCAACGCAGTTTAAATTGTTACAACATACTGGTATGCTCTCTACCTTTGCAATCAATCTGTCTTTTTAGCAATTTACATAATAAGCATTTCACAACATAATTAAATTCTTTAATACATCTCCTATTTTGAAAAAATCTCCTATTTTGGGCTTTCTCCCGCCAGAGTGTCCTCTTTCTGTGGCAACCAGTGGCAATATGGGTGGTATGGTACTCCAAATTTTATCAAGATGGTCAAATATATCCAATTTTGATGTCGCTGAAAATGCTTCAACAACTGCCAAAAACCGTAACAACAGCTTGCCTGTGACTAAACTATGGTGTTTTAAGGGATGTTTTCGCAGAAGTTGGCACCAATTTTGAAATGCAAATGAGTGGTCAAAATACTGACACCTGAGCATGTTAGACAGGATATTAGAAATCAGCACCCCAAAAAATGTCTTACTAATATTGCCTAATATCTTGCAACACAAATGCCTCATAAAACCATTTCAGGAAATGGAACCGGCCTTGTAGTGTAAAAGGTTCCATAAAACATGAAAGTTCTTCAAATTCAGCTAATCTGTGGTTATTTAGCAGGAAAGAAATTGCACATAATTTAGGAATTACTATGGGTGGTTTTCTATGGCAAGCATTCCATGCAAATAATCACTATTTACGGAAATCCGAAATTCAGCTGAATTTTGGATATCCATAATTCATTTACGAATATCTGAAATTCATTTATGGATATCCGAAGTTCATTAACTGATATCCAAAATTCATTTACGGATATCCGAAATTCAGCTGAATTACGGATATCTGAAATATATTTACGGATATCCAAAATTCATTTACGATATCCGAAAATCATGTGAATTTCCAATATCCAAAAATCATTTTAACATTGCATCAGCTCCGCCTTTTGAGAGAATTCCATTTTAAAAGTATCAATACGCCACACGTATATTCAAGATGTTAAGTCATCTATCTATAACTATTTTGACATATTTGTCAATTACTTTCCTCCGAAATAGACTTAGCTTTAGTGTTATGATAAGGTTAATACACGTTTATACACAAATTGACTAGATACATATTATTTCATAATTGTTAAAAACACGTGGTTCAGAATGCAGACCTAATTTTCCCCCACGTGTGATGTAGGATAACACGAACAAGAAGTAGTTCCCCATATAAGACTGAATATTTATAGAGACTATCCTTTTTACAATTATCACTTTAAGTTGAGACGGCCAGCATTAATTACTCTTTGTTAATAAATGAAAATATAAACTTGTTTTTTGTACTATTTTGTTTTATGTAAGCAACGTTTCTATTGGCTTAGAAATGGGTATGATGTAATTATTCTAAATTTGCAGTTGCACCTCCTCTAAAGTACCATTGTTGCTCATCAACTGATGTATTTCATTGAAGATCTCAGAGAGTCTTCCCACATTATCATTCATGCTGAAATAATTAGGACAAACAAAGTTAACTTGCTTAAAAACTACCATTCATCTTCAGAATATACAGGAAGTGGGATTACTTTTTATAGAACTCTCTAGTAAATGAAGGCAGGAAGCGATTTTCCAATATCCAAAAATCAGAGGAATTTCGGATATCCAAAATTCATTTACATCGGAATATAAGCTGAATTACGGATATCTGAAATTCATTTACGGATATCTAAAAATCATTTGCGGATATCCAAAATTCATTTACGGATATCCAAAATTCATTTATGGATATCCAAAATTCATTTACGGATATCCAAAATTCATTCACGGATATCCAAAATTCATTTACGGATATCCAAAATTCATCTGATTTTTATGGAATGTTTTCTCTGCATTTAATCACTATTTTTCTTTAAAGAGAATTATTTATCATTAAAGAGAATTTAATTATCATTAATGATAAATGATTTATCATTAATGATAAATCATTTATCATTAATGATAAATCAGAAATTGAATTGTCTTTAAAGAAAAATCATTTATCATTAAAGAAAATTCATTTATCATTAAAGAAAAATCATTTATCATTAAAGAGAATTTAACTTGATTTTTCTTTAATGATAAATGATTTATCATTAATGAAAAATCGAGGTATTTTTCTTTAATGATAAATCATTTATCATTAATGATAAATCATTTATCATTAATGATAAATCATTTATCATTAATGATAAATGATTTATCATTAAAGAAAAATCATTTATCATTAATGATAAATCATTTATCATTAAAGAGAATTCGTGTTGAATTCTCTTTAAAGAGAATTGATTTATCATTAAAGAAAAATGATTTTTCTTTAAAGAAAATTACTCGTATTTCCCATTAAAGAAAAATCCTCTTGATTTTTCTTTAATGATAAATGATTTATCATTAATGATAAATGATTTATCATTAATGATAAATGATTTATCATTAATGATAAATCATTTTTCTTTAATGATAAATCGAGGTATTTTTCTTTAATGATAAATCATTTATCATTAATGATAAATCATTTATCATTAAAGAAAAATCATTCTGTGGGTTAAACGAATGCCCGTATGTGTCAAATCTCTTTAATGATAAATCATTTTTCTTTAAAGAAAAATCATTTATCATTAATGGAAATTCGCGGCGAATTCTCTTTAAAGAAAAATGATTTTTCTTTAATGATAAATGATTTTTCTTTAATGATAAATCATTTTTCTTTAATGATAAATGATTTTTCATTAAAGAAAAATCAGAGGATTTTTCTTTAAAGAAAAATCAACACGAATTCTCTTTAATGATAAATGATTTATCATTAATGATAAATGATTTATCATTAAAGAAAAATACATCGATTTATCATTAAAGAAAAATGATTTATCATTAAAGAAAAATGATTTATCATTAAAGAAAAATGATTTATCATTAAAGAAAAATGATTTATCATTAAAGAAAAATCACTTTTCTTTAATGATAAATCATTTTTCTTTAAAGAAAATTCGTAACGAATTCTCTTTAAAGAAAAATGATTTATCATTAATGAAAAATACCTCTATTTTTCTTTAAAGAAAAATGATTTATCATTAAAGAAAAATGATTTATCATTAAAGAAAAATGATTTATCATTAAAGAAAAATAGTGATTAAATGCAGAGAAAACATTCCATAGATTTTTGGATATTGGAAAATGAATTTCGGATATCCGAAATTATTTACGGATATCCGTAAATGAAATTTGGATATCCGTAAATGAATTTCGGATATCCGTAAATAGTGATTTTTTGCATGGAATGCTTGCCATAGTTTTCTACACATTTGACCCCAAAATCCAGAAGTTTGTGAACGGTTTTTGAAAATGCCAATATGTATGACATGACAGCGCCATTATGTATGACATAAAGGTAAAGTTGTTCAGTTTACTTGTATCCACCGAAGTGCTCACAGGACCTTCCTTCCCCAGCCATATATGTATAGTTCCTTTTAATCCGAAGGGCATTTTTATTGATTCGTGAAATAAAGTGAGAGAAAAAACTATTGTATATTGTATACATCCAAATCACCTTAGGATATCATTCTTATCAAACTTATCATTTATCTCCTTTCCATCATTGCGGTTATCCTTGTGACAATATGTCAAACTGTAGAGGTGTGCGAGGAGGCAGCAACCATTGCCTGGCACCTAACTACGGTGATATTTTCCCTCTTATGTACATGGTATTGCCATCAGTTGACTTTTCGTAAATGCCAACAAGTATCATTGTTCTGAAAGGTAAGATACAGTATGGATTCGATTCAACTGCGAGCACACATAGGATGAGTTGTGCACACAATCCTCTCTTCACACCATCTGATTTAGCGTGAAATCTATAACGAGACTGACAGACATTAATCTGTGTTAAAGACACCTATAATCTCTACAATGAACTACCTCTCTTTACAAACTTTGATATTTATTTCATTCATTTCTGAGAAAACTCCATCACGGGTGTGTGAATGGCTCATGGGTTTCTGAAAGCTGCAAAGAGCAGATTCTTATTATACATACCATTTGGTGTATAGCCATCTGTAGTATGTAGTGGAGTATGATTACATGTACTAACAGGGAAGGGATAGGTCAAAGACTTGTACTAAATTTACCAGGTAGCCGCTAGTCTATATGGTTTGTTTTTCTTACGTATAAGTATGATTTTGTAATTCTATGATTGTAGTCATACATACATACATACATACATATCAGCGTCTGAATACACACATTACCAGGTTCATTAAGACATAATCTTGTGCATCTCGTGTACACATAAACGCACCAAAACATGATATTCTATGACGTACATGTACGTACATAAACGAGGATTGAATGGCATTTCCGTACAGCTGTACTAGCAGACAATGGCGCTATTTGTTGTGTGACATTAATCCTTCCCTAGTTTGAGAATACACTTAACCTGATACACCGTATAGACGTACACTATATAATCAAACAAAGCAGAATTGTGTTGTTGATATTAATGGGTTTATACGTTTCTCTTCAAATATTTACTCTATTTGATGAGTTATTATCACCCACGTCAGAGTATGTACAGTGCAGACATTTAATTCCTGCACCAGTCGACCGGACGTCTGCCAGTGCCTCGTTGTACAAACACCTATGGATGATATGTCAAATTAATAAGCCAAGCACATCAATGACCAACGTAGCTTTCGAAGTAAAGCTACGTTCAGTTTTAGGGTAGTTCATGCATCCCTGTCTAGGAAACGGGGTGGCAATCGGGCATGCGGTCGTCTATTATGACCAGGCTGCCCAACCATTAAGTGCAGGAATTACATGTCGGCACTGTATGCACTAAGCAGATAAACATTTGGAATTTAATTGTCCCCTTGTCTGCCATATTGTTACTAAATCGTCACTAGCAGGTTGTTAATGGTTGAGCACAGTGCCGACATTCAATTACTGCACTAAATGCGTGGGCAGCCTGGGTATGATACACGACTGCATGCCCGATTGCCACCCAGTTGTCGGAGCATGGATGCATTGATGATCTCACAACAGACACGTATTGTGGCCTTGGTTTGCAAGCTACGTGGGTCATTGATGTGCTTGACTTTTTTTGATATGTTATCCATGGGCTTTTGTACAACCAGGCACTGGCAGACGTCCGGTCGAATAGTGCAGGAATTAAATGTCCCTACTCTAGGTGGAGAAAACCACCGACTTTCTACTTGCAATTGTCTTACTTGCCTCGAGCCGACTTTATATCCGGGCATTGTTGAGAGACAATGGGCAGACACTGGCAATGCCTTTAGACCTTTCGGCTATCTGGGCAAGCCCTACCTGTACTATAGTTGGCTGCCTTCCACCAATCAGCCAACCAATCACATGTCTCCTCGAGGGTTTGTTAATTAACCCTTATACTGCTGGTGGCTAATTTAGTCAATACAAAATGATGCAAAAAAACTGAAATATGATTGAGACACTAGCATATGGGTACTCATCTGAGAGTACTCAGTGAGAGCTATCTAATGAATACCAACATGGCACGGTTTAGATGGTTTTTCAAAAAGATGTGCATCATTGTGCTTTGGACGTGAGTAGCCATAGCATTCGAAGGGTTAAGCTCTCCAAACCACACAGGTGTTACCCAAGTGTATTGTATATATCTTTTATTGACTGTAATAGTATAACAATAACAATAAACAATAAACTAAATGACAGAAAAAAGTATTGAGCAAGTCTTTTCTTGGCCTGTGATCTGTGATTGGTGTAAAGTAAGCTATGAAGCTATAAAGTGTATGCTATCACTCGGGGTTACTCGGCTTCGCCTTTTAACAACTACAGCATACGCCACAGCTTTCTCGAGATCCATATATCATACATGGTGTAATGATGCATTAGTGGGTAATCTCTCCCTAAAGACAACCAAAATCCAACCGCCCACCCTGTACGGTGATCACTTATCCATTATCTAACTTACTCAGATGTTAAAACCATTGTACGAGACAACACTGAACGGGTGCCTAATGGATGGAGGTTCGAGGGTAACATACACTTATGGATTCAATATGAAAACAAAACATGGCAAATCCCTGTGTTCTATTCAGAAGGGCACCCGATAGAAATGAGATAAAAGCTATTGATTCGACTAATGCAATGCCCATGCAATGCTCACATGTGATAATAGAAGGATTCACGTACTATGTTGGTATTCATCTGAAGCTAATGGATACCACAATTATCCCCAGAGTCACAGGTGTGCGAATGAAGTGGACTTTGATTATCATCTCCTTTTCTTCCATTTAAGCTAGATCATTAAAACAGCATAAAAAGTGTGCATTGCTATCCTTCATCGTATGTCATTATATGTTCTTCCCGTCTGGACTTGATAGCTGCTAGCCAGTACAGAATGGTGGAGGCCTCCAAAATACGTAGGGAAGTTAATTTCGACCAAAGCACAGGGACGCAAAGCTTCTTGAAACCATCTGAACCCTGTCATGTTGGTACTCATTGGAAAAGTCTGACTGAGCACTCTCAGATTAGTACCATGTCCCAGGGTTTCAGTGATTTCTCAGGTGCGTTGCATCATCTTATATTGGCCAGGTTAGCATCCAGCAGCATAAGGGTTAAGCTAAATCACAAATAGGATAAAACGTGTGGATTGGTATCCTTTATCGTATATCATTACATGTTCTTCCAATCTGGACTTGATAGCTGCTAGCCAGTACAGGATGGTGGAGGCTACCAAAGCACTCAGGAACATTATATGCAATCAACCCTATGCAACTTTCTCTTAATTCTTAAAGAGATGATTTTAAGTGCATCTATAGTTACATATTCATAATCTTATCGCGTTCTATTTCTGACAACTGTTATCCACTCCCTGTGTATTGCTGCTTCTTTAACTTAGCTGCTTGAGCTGACCTGGATAGGACCACCGTTTCTATTTTACAATGTTTTACCTGAAATGATATTTTCTTGATCAACAAAGGGTGCATTTGATTTGTAAATACAATGCACGTCTGCTAAAGACACTAGGTTAGGGTAACTGGATGGGAAATTTGGAGTTTGACAAGTTTTTAAGATAACCATTGTTAGAAAGGGGACATTAGTGCTTAACTAGGAGTTTTTTTTGAGTATGTTACCAGCTTCACAGCCATAAGGTGACTCATGTAAACGTTATCGCTTCAGCAACGGGAAATAGCTGGCACCAAAGAGGCAACAGTGAATACGCTTTTGTCAAGACTCCCAAAAAGAACTTTGATGGAGCCCAGTCTGCTTGCGTCGCTCAAGGGGGACATCTGGTCGTCATGGAAACGGTTGATGAAAGTGAGTACGCCATTCTGAAGGATTCTTACCCATTTTAGTATATTTTACAAAGTTTTAAGAGATATGCTCTATCTCTATCATGCAACTACGGCCACCTAGTGGCCAGTTTGTGAATTAAAATGTTGGTAGGAAGCACGAACTTCCAACATAGACTTAGGCGTTTGTTGTTACTTGTATTTCGATTGCATTTGGAGTAAAACGCCGACAGGTGATGATCGATTTTGGGATATCATCGACATCACTGGCTTTACAAATTTAGGAAACAAACAACAGTCCTAGTGCAATAGTGTTTTGTATTTGGTCCGCGATATAGCAATAAACAAACATACCTAAAACACATATACATACATGCACACGCATATACACACAAGCATACATAGATACATGCACACACATACATGCATGCACACACACACACATACATACACACAAGCATACATAGATACATGCACACACACATACATACAGGCATATATAGATACATGCACAGACGCATACACGTTCATACGTACATACATACATACAAACATACATACATACATACATACGTACATGTACACCCGTACATAGCTACATACACATGTACATTAAACTCTGTATTCGTCTTGTTACAGGGACCTATATCGAGAATCAAGTTCAGAATTTATGTGAACAATCATATAATGATTTATGGTGGATCGGTGCACATGATAGACAGACTGAGGGAGATTACCGTTGGATCAATGGCAAACCTGTAGCTGCAGAAGTATTTTCGTGGTATCCAGGTATGTATTTATGTACAGTGTATGACATTTAATTTCTGAGTGGAATTAGTGTGCATAGTACCCCATTCACATTTTAACACAAGACTGACCTCTCTCTGTATGTATATATATATATATATATATATATATATATATATATATATATATATATATATATATATATATATATATATATATATATATATATATATACATATATATATATATATATATATATATATATATATATGTATATATATATATATATATATATATATACTAGTAAATATATATATATATATATATATATATATATATATATATATATATATATATATATATATGTATATATATATATGTATATATATATATATATATGTATATGTATATATGTATATATATATATATATATGTATATATATATATATATATATGTATATATATATATATATATATGTATATATATATATATATATATATATGTATATATATATATATATATATATATATATATATATATATATATATATATATATATATATATATATATATATATATATGTATTCATATATATATATATATATATATATATATATATATATTCATATATATGATATATATAAACACATATATATATATATATATATATATATATATATATATATATATATATATATATATATATATATTTATATATTATATACTTTACAGGTTATGGCACGAGCAAGGTTATGGAGCAGCCAAATGATGACGCGAACACTGCGATAGATGACTGTGTTGGTTTAAGTAGAGATTGGAAAGATAACAATTTGAACAATATCCGCAGTTCCAAAGTCTTTTGGCTCGATATATCCTGTTCCTCATCCGGATGGTATATATGTGAGCGTTCAGGTAAGTAACTATGTAAATTCCAAAGCTTAATAAGGTGGCTTATTGGGTAAATCTATGAATATCGCGTTATTTTGAGTTGTTAACATAAGATCTGTAGTTATAATCGGGCTATCTGTGACTGTCTAGACCGTCAATGAATAGAATATCAGAGAATCTCTATTAGACCTCCACACTAGCACAAAATGATTTTGACCCTTTTTCAACAAGTGGTCACTTCAAACAAACTTTTTTTGATATAATAAGTATGGATTTGCTTGAAATTTAAAATATATTCAGCTGTTCTCCAGAGCCCCTAGTGTCTGTGTATATTTTGCATTTGGTTGGATTAGGCTCGAAAGGTATGTAAAGATTGAGAAGATTATTTTTATTTGCTCCATTATGGCTGTGGGTGACTTAGAACCTTCAACGAGAGTGCTGTTTTTGTTTCGATATACATTCATATTTATGTATGTATG
>CAWWDR010001041.1:0-34865 GCA_963942565.1 Maea johnstoni | reverse complement strand
ATTAGCCAAAAACAGGGTTGGCAGTTTCTTCCGAGGGGAGGTTTTTTCCGTGGAAAAATGCGGTTTCTTCCGTCCTGGAAGAAACGTGTTTCTTCCATTTCTTCCAATTTTTTGGAAGAAACCTTTCTCTTCTGTCACGAGTTCCAAAATTGACCTTTAACCCTTTAACATATAAGTAACTTACACATGACCTGACACACATGAAAGTATTTTGATAACAAAGCAATATTTTGAAAATTATTTGACTGAAAATTGTTGCTCCTGTTGGGTTCAACAATACCTCTTCAAATGTTCTTCAAGGTTTACCATGAATTCTTTGTAATTTTGGACATTCATTATAAATTATTATTACATGGGTTGACAGTGGCCCATATTTTTTTGAAAAGACCGTTCAGACACTCCAGAATCCATTTACAAACGGGTAGAGCATAAATAGGGTAATGAATCTACCGCCTTTGTAGTGGGTATGTGTTACTTAGCCCAATAACACTCAGGGCGGCTAAAACAGGCCTGACAATTTTGGAAATATCTTTCTAACAAAAGCATTTTTTGGAAAATATTTGAAGGAGAAATGTTAACCACAAGTTAAACAACAACTTTCCTTCAAATATTTTGTGAACTTTCGCTTTATTCCGAAGTTATTTTCACAAGTATGAAAGTAGCAGACGATACTTTTTAGAGGATCTCCGAGTGTGAATAGGTATCCCTCTGAGTGTCTGGTCTCTTATATCCCATCATTATTATAAGTGAGGCATGTGAATAATTTAAAGAAAAGGTAATGGAAATATGGAGAAATACCCATCTTCGTAGATTTGACGCGAATAAATCCTGATGATGTCATAAAGCATTCATGAGCTATTTTGTCGAGAAGCGCTTCCCCTAATGAAATATTCTTACTGATGGAGCTATCACAGACCATTTGGGTGTTGTTAAATCGCGCAGGTTGAGGGCTAAGATTTCTCCGTAATAAACTCCACAATCAAATCCTCACGATAATCTGCCGCGATAAGTATGGCGTATGGGCTCACTCTTATCATAATTCTTCTTTACGAGCTGAGACCAGAGACGAGTATAAATGATTCACGGAGCTTTTTTCTGGTTGTCAATATTGCATAGCCATCCTTTCATTATGATAATAGCTATTCAATGACTGCTGCTTGAGCGGTCTGAATACACAATGTCACAATCCATTCATATCCAAACCAACCAACCTATCTAACAACTTAGAGAATATCATACAATTTGGGAATATATTTCAAAATTTTGATAAAAATGAGTTGTTTTCAGTTAGTGGTTGACAACTTTCTATCAATTTTTTTGGTGGAAAATCTTCAAAATAATGGCTTTTATGTCGGACCCCTATATTCAAATAGGCATGAATTGTTAAAAAAAATTCTCTGGCTATATAGTGATGATTCACTGTGTCATGTTTATATAGACAATGGTCGTTGGACTGGCAAATGAGGCCATTAAAATTTAACAGAGATTTGTATGCAGCTGACGATGAATTTGATGACATGCTCTTTTCCCTAGAGCTAGGAGGACATTTTCCCAGCTGCCTTGGGTGATAATACATGTAGGTTGCAGTTATTATACATAGGTTTTAATGGCTTTTTATTCCTGAAGGATTAATCAGTTCATGCCTGGAGACAGGGTCTTAGCCAGGATTTCAAAACTAGGTGTCCAAAATTGGCAATTATAAAATCTTTGGGCATCCATTTTTTCAGGGGAGACCTTAACCCATTCGCACTCAGAGTTCCTCCAGAAATTATCGTCTGCAACTCTCATACTTTTGAAAATAACTTTGGAATGAAGGAAAAGTTCACAAAATATTTGAAGGAGAGTGGTTGTTTGGTGTTTGATGAAGATTTCTCCTGCAAATATTTTCCAAAAAATGCTTTGGTTTGAAAAATATTATCAAAATTGTCAGGCCTCTTTTGGCCGCTCTAAGTGTGAATGGGTATAATATCCTTCTGTTATACCATAGGAATCATGCTTTCATGAATATAATCAGTTATTTGTATGAGAAATGTCCTTCTTAGAAATTCCTCACAAAAACTCTTGGGTGTTTTGAGGGGTGATTTTTGAGGGTTTAGTTGTCCAAATGACACCGAGACGCCCTGCTGGCTAGGACACTGATGTCTGGTCTGGATATCTTAATCATTTACAAGGAAGGACCCTATAGTCCAGGCAAACTAGCGTTTTTCAAAAAACTAATTGCAACAGAATTTTTTTTGCCACAATGCATCTCTATGAGGTCCCTAGACCAACATACTAAAAGTCCAGAAAAATCCCGGCACGGGAAATATGCTAATTTGCATAAATCCAATATGGCCGCCAAAAAATGAGAAATGGCCATATCTCTGTGACCGAATCATGGTTTTAAGTCATGTAAAAACCTATACTAGGGTTTTCAGGTACAAGGATTCATTTGGGATACCTTTCATAATTATTTTCATACTAACTCATTTACATAAATCCAATATGGCCGCTAATAAATGAGAAATGGCTATATCTTAACAACCAATTCTCATTTTCGAGTCAGGAAAATTTCTATCCTGAGTTCTTTAGGTGCTAAAGGTCATTTATAGCTAATTCAAGCTAACAATGAGCGATAGTACAAGTTCAGGAGTATGGTCCATTCACTCTGTACAAAAGATTGATAGACCCTACAGGTGGACGTGTGACCTCTACATGTCCACTTGTAAAGTATACACATAGGTTCTGCCAATAGCCCAGTAAGTTTTCATGGTCACAGAGTAGTGAGGCTCCCCAGGGGTATCATATCTCAAGTACCACAATCTCTACATCTTATTTAGACTACTAGTGTCCCATGTACCAATTTCCCCTTTAGTTCCCCTTATGTTCGAGTTCTCCACACCCAGTGACTGCTAACCACAAACTGACCCAGATTTCTATAAGTAGACAGGTGTGTTTGACTTGACCACCAATAGCCACCAAGCCAGTTTTTACAGGCACACAGTTGAAACTTACAAACCCATTCACTTTGCTCATTGTTAGCTTGAATTAGCTGTAACATGTCTTTTAACATAGTCACTCATTCGGAAATTTGCATATAATCTCAGCGTGGGGAAATGCTAATTTGCATAAATCCAATATGGCGGCCAACCAATGAAAAATGGCTATATCTTCGTAACCAAATCTTATTTTCAAAAAATGGAAAAAGCTTTACCAAGGTTTCCAGGTACAAGGATTCATTTGAAATACCTTTCAAAACAATTATCTTGTCAGCTCATTTGCATTAATCCAATATGGCCACTTACAACTGAGAAATGGCTGTATCTCAGCAACACAATCTCATTTTTTTAAACCACAAAAACAGTTTGTATCCTGAGGTCTTATAGGTGCTAAAACCCATTTGAAATGTCTTTCAACATAATTATTTTGTTGGACATTTGCATAATCTCATCATAGGAAAATGCTAATTTGCATAAATCCAACATTACATGGCATCCTATACATATTAGAAATGGCAATATTTCAGGCACAACTGAAATTTTTGTCACAGGGTATATGTCATGTGAGCATACTGTAGACCAGTTATCTGAGCATGTATATTGAAACCCCCTACCAATTTGTACCTGCCAGGAGAAGGTGGTATTTAACACAACCTGAGAGAAGTAGACAGGGAGTGGGCACTGGTCATGAATCATCAAATTTCGCTGCCTCTCACTATCTGACCTAGATAGGATGACATCCCCCAGCCAGCCAGTGCATGCTTACTGCACAGATCACGTGACCAATACAACCCCAGGCTACAGCGCGTAACCTGAGGCCGTAGAGGCTAGCATGCAGTACCTATGGTGTTGCGGATCAAGGGGATGTATTTCTCTGACACAACGCAAGCTAGTGAGTAAAGGGGAGGGGGTTCTGTTAAGGGTAAACACATTCTGTTGACCAGTGAACTGGACATATATATTAAAACCTCTACCCATTTCTAGCTACCAGGAGAAGATGGCAAGCACTAGGCATATTGGTGATTATAAGGGAGGGGGTTCTGTTACCTTCTGTAAGGGTAAACACATACTGTTGACCAGTGATCTGGATATGTATATTAAAATTCATATTAAAACCCTTACCCATTTCCAGCTACCAAGAGAAGATGGCAACCACGAGGCATGATAGTGATTAAAAGGCGGTTGGAGGTGGGTTCTGTAAGGGTAAACACTTATAGAAAAACATCTGGATATGTATTTTAAAACCCCTACCCATTAGAGGGGGGGGGGGGGGCGGGGCATACAGGGTCTAACCTGAAAATTTTCAGACAGGCACAGATTTGGCTCCCAGGATTTAAATTTAGGAGCAAATACACCCTTATTATTTATGCATGCAGTGAGCTAGTAAAAGTGTGCCAAAAGTAAAATGTTTAGGCTAGGCGGGTCTTGGGCATAAGTAGCCTAGATTTCTAGACTGTCATATGTATATTTCTGGGGGTTTTCTGTTACCAAGCACCAAATAGTCTAGGTGCCACAGTGGTCAATTTAGTTTACACCTATCTCACCAGGGGAATAGAGGAGCCAGTTTGAGTATGACTAAAACTTTAAGAGGACCGAGGATCAGTTGGGGCCACCTATCTACCATACCAGGAACTACACCACACTGCTTGGTCAGCACAGAAGGGAATGTCAACTCTTTAGGGACTAGGAACCTAGTCTAGGGCATATGGTAAAATAGGGGGTGATAAAAAGCATAAAAAACTTTCTCAAAGTGCTCCAGTTGAGAATTGATGTCTATTCACAGAGTTTGCTCCTATACATTCAACATCTGGTGGCAAAATCACATGCTCCAGGGGCAAATGCCCCTAAACAATCATCAAGTGTGTGCAAGGGTAAACACTGAATAAGCCTCAACCAATACATGTCTGTAATGCTCAAAAAAGACTGCCAATTTCAGTGATATCTCTCTGACAACAAAATCTTTCAAACTCTGATTGAAGGAGAGATGTTATTGTAAAATCAACAACTATCCTTTAAATATAATGGGAAATCATGCTTTATCCCTAAGTTATTTTTGAAATTATCACAGAATCAGAGGATGTTTATTCAGAGGAACCCTTGGCATTACAGGGTTATACAGCGTTTGTACTGGTCCTCTCATCTTGGGAACAATTATGAAATGTGAGTGTGGTCCTGTCATCTGGGGAATGATTGAGAAATGAAAGTGCGGTCCTTTCATCTGGGGAATGACCATGAAATGAAGACATGGTCCTGTCATTGGGGAATTACTGAGAAATGAGGGAAATAGATTACATCAAATACATCTGCAATACGCTAACATTAGATGTACCCTGTGTCAACAGTAGATGTTTACCCTTACAGGACCCCCTCCCCCCTTAAATCACTAGCAGGCCTTGGGTTTACCACCTTCTGGCAGGTACAAATTGGTAGGGCTTTCAATAAAAATGTTCAGATCACTGGTCAACACTACACTCACATGATATATACCGTGATGAGAGTTTCAATTACCAAAAAATTAGTGTTGAGCATCAGAAATATTGTCATTTCTTATATGTATAGAATACCAAGTTGGATTTACGCAAATTAACATTTTCCCATGCTGAGATTATCCAAATTTCCAAAGAAATAATTGTGTTGAATGACATTTTTAATGAGTTTTAGCACCTATAAGACCTCTGGATATAAACTTTTTTTTTGACTCGAAGATTAGATTTGGTTGCTGAGATATAGTCATATCTCATTTATTTTACTGGCGGTTATATTGCATTAATAGGCAACTGAGCTTATAACTCTATTGAAAGGTATTTCAAATGAATTATTATTGTACTTGAAAACACCCTAGTATGGATTTTCTCTCGACAAACCCTCATTTGTTACAGAGATATAACCATTTCACATCTGTTGGTGGCCGTCTCGGAGTTATGCAAATACATTTTCTCATGCTGAGATTACGCAAATCTCAAAAAAATAATTGTGCTGAAAGACATTTTTAATGAGCTTAAGCACCTAAAGACCTTAGAATACAAATATTTCATGACATAAATTTGGTTGCTGAGATATAGCCATTTCTCATTCGGTGACAGCCATTGGTTTTATGCAAATGAGCTTATAACATAAATGCGTTGAAAGGTATTTCAAATGAGTCCTCGCACCTGAAAACCCTAGTATAGGTTTTTTCGTAACTTAGACACATGATTCGGTTACAGAGATATAGCCATTTCTCATTTGTTGCCTGCCGAATTGGATTTATGCAAATTAGCATTTCCCTATGCTGAGATTATATGCAAATTTCTGAATGAGTGAATATGCTAAAAGACATGTTGATTAATGTTAAATGACCTTTAGCACCTAAAGAACTCAGGATAGAAATTTTCCTGACTCAAAAATGAGAATTGGTTGTTAAGATAAAGCCATTTCTCATTTATTGGCGGCCATATTGGATTTATGTAAATGAGTTAATATGAAAATAATTATGAAAGGTATCCCAAATGAATCCTTGTACCTGAAAACCCTAGTATAGGTTTTTACATGACTTAAAACCATGATTCGGTCACAGAGATATGGCCATTTCTCATTTTTTGGCGGCCATATTGAATTTATGCAAATTAGCATATTTCCCGTGCCGGGATTTTTCTGGACTTTTAGTATGTTGGTCTAGGGACCTCATAGAAATGCATTGTGGCAAAAAAAATTCTGTTGCAATTAGTTTTTTGAAATGCCCATTTTTGGGCTAGATTGCCTGGACTACTACCCAAACTGGCCAGTGGGGCACAGTCGTACAGGTTAGGATAATAATAATGATTCATGAATGAACTGTGATCTGGACGTAAGTTCGGTCATCAGGGTGCTGACTAATAAATTAACCCTTATACTGCTGGTGGCTAATTTGGCCAATACAAAATCATGCAAAAAACCCTGGAAAATGACCGAAGCCCTGGCATATGGGTACTCATCTGAAAGTACTCGGCGAGGGCTATCCAATGAATACCAACATGACAGTGTTTAGATGGTTTTCAAACATCTTTGCGTCCTTGTGCTTTGGATGAAAGTAGCCTCAGTTTGGTTGTCAGTGTGCTGACTAATGAATTAGTGGTCATTCTTTACAGATCAGAGGAGTGGTCAGCATGTACTAGCATGTCCAGCACTCTGGCCAGCCAGCCAGCCCTATAGTGGGTGTGATGTGTAACACTAACCTGTGACTATCTTTAGTGGTCACTTATTGGTCCTCACACCCTGCCTCCGGCCACTCAGACCACTGACCACTCACTGACCACGCTTAATCCTCCATGGTCACTCCTTGAACCACTCATGCCCGAAGCTCCCTGGTGGTCCAACCCATTCATGCCTGGAGATCAACTTGACCACTGTCATCTGGACTTGACAGACTTTTGAATATAACTTAGGAATGAAGCATTAATTTGCAAAATTTTCTAGTAGGTGAGATGGAGTTTGACTTCTGAAAATTCTTTTTGTCAGAGATATCACTGAAATAGTCAGACTGTTTTGGGCAACACAGGCATGATAGGGTTAAAGTGGCGAGATTCCTCTACACGTATATGGATCGGTCAACTAGTGTTTACGGTCAGGAGAGCATGGCTTTGATGTTTGCTGACCTAGGTCGGCTCAGCGCTGCCTCAGGACACCGGTCAACTCCGCTGACCGCTGGTCTGTGTCGTGGCAGGAGGCCTCCGCCGCCGAACAGTCGCTCTCCTCTGTTTAGAGGAGTGTTAGTTGCCATGGCCATGAGCTGTGTGAGTTATCCCCTCTATGTTTGTATCGCCCAAAAATGTCCTTAATGTTTTGCCTATATTTTTATGAATCCGGTATTTTTTGGGAAAAATCTCAATCCTCAATCAAATCTTTAGGGAGTTCATGCTTGAATATTAAGTCATCGCCATAGGTGTGATTAATCCATAGGACACATCCTTAACCCATTCACACTCAGAAATACTCTAGAAAGTATCGTCTGCTACTCTCATACTTTTGAAAATAACTTGGGAATAAAGCAAAAGTTAACAAAATATTTGAAGGAGAGTTGTTGTTTGGCTTCTGATCAACATTTCTCCTTCAAGTATTTTCCAGAAAATGCTTCTGTAGGTAAAATATTTCCAAAATTGATTTTGTAATTGAGAAATTACAGTTAATAAACACACACACAGGCCTGTTTCTGAGTGTCAATGGGTTAATCCATAGGTCACATCCTTCAGAGCTCCAGGCTTAAAAGGTGTGTGGTCAAAGCCTTGTTTTGATTTGTCATATATTTCACTGTTCAAATACCCTTAAGTCTAATAAAGGGGCAGAAACCCAGAAAGATTAAATCCCTTCCTTAAAGTCACTGAAGTGAGTATGCTTTGTTTACCCAGGCATTACGATTAGGTTCTTACACAGGATTTTTAAAATGCCTCTTCAAAACGGCATTCACAATATTTCTGCCTAGGACACCTTCAGGGGAATTGCTTTGGATTAATGGCCCCACTTGCTTGTTTTGTTGAACAGCATACACTTTCCAGATATAATTTTAGGGTTTGGTCTAGTACATATCTTACATGTAATTTGCAAGATTACGGTATCCCCCCCCCCCCCCCCATGTTCTGGGTCTGAGCCACAATTCTTTGGAGAATATATTGTCCCAGTTATGTCAATCCATGTGCATTTCCCAGAAGCAAACAGGTTACTGTAACACTAGCACAAATGTTATTTTGTAGGACTAGCACGTGTCTTATGTGTAGTTTGCATTTGTTTCTCCCTTATGGTCTTGGTCTGAGTAAATGATTCCGCCACATGAAAACGTTCCCTGAGAAATCATTACGACCTCGGCTTATGACAGGAAACCCCGCTGACCTACTTTTTTCTGCGCTCGACACATGATTTTGTTTTAGGAGACGTCTCCGGCGCATATTAAATCATTAAACATGAATAACCCTATACGTGCCCTACTGGATTGTTCAGGGCCACCCATTTTTCTTACTCACGTCTTCCTAAGTAAAGCCCAAATATCATTAGGCTAAACTACCCAAATTATTGTCGGGTGGAAGCAAGGAGTTATTGCCAGGCCGGGGCTATAAACTGAAATATTACCCTCGGGAGCCAGGCCTGCCTTGGTGGATGGATGGCCGGCCGGGGTATGACTGAAGAAAGAACTGAGAAGTCAACGCGGTACTAGACGGGCCACACAAGACTGTGGTGCACCCAGCTTCTTGGATAGGATTTGGCAAGTGGAGCATTATGAAAAGTTCAATTAAAGTATCAGAAATCCAGAAGACACGTTATATCAAATATCAGTCACAGATTATTATTATTATTGTTATTATTATTATTTTACTCATTATCATCATCATCATTATTATTATTATTATTATTATTATTATTTTCATTATTATAAATATTACTCTCAATAATGTTTTTGATATTGAATTTATCATTATTATTATTATTATTATTATTATTATTATTATTATTATTATTATTATTATTATCATTATCATTATTAGTATTATTATCATCATTATTGTTGTATATCATCATCATCATCATCATCATCATCATTTTGAAGGGTGTCTCCATGAGGCTTGTTTAAGTTCCACTGTTGTGACTGGGTCCGAGACCCAGGCTATGTATGTAGATGGGGTGTCCTGGGAACAAGAAAGAGTGAGGAGGAGAGCGAGAAGGGAGGGAGCAATATGGGATTGTGTAACTTGGTGTGAGGTAGGTCTCCGCAGGCAGGCAGCAGCGAGCGAGGATCAGAGGAATTTGGGTCCCTCTGATCATGGCCACATGTGGCCAGAGCGGGCTAGTGCCACTTTCACACCAGAGAGAGGTCAGGCAGATTTATGGCCGTCATTTTTCTTCATTATCGCCTCTGCGTTTCATGTGTGAGAACCAGGCGTGCTGTGAGTAATGGAGACCGTGGAGGAATTCCCTGTTGAATTCGACTGCTACAAGTTAAAGACCCTACCAGGACCTTGGCTTTCAGCAGGAGGAATATGAACACATTTAAGCTTAGAGTTTCTCCAGAAATTGTTGTCTGTATCTGTAATACTTTTGACGATAACTTTGGAATTGAAAATTATTGTACAATATAGTTGAAGATGAGTTGTTGGTAATGTTCTGATTAACATTTCTCGATCAAATATTTTCCAAGAAATGCTTTTGGATGTAAAATATTTCCAAAATTGTCAGGCCTGTTTTGGCCGCTCTGAGTGTAAAATGGTTGACTACTGGCAGTGTATTTATTCGCTTCATTGGCATTTATTTTGGCCTGATCACCCTGGTCTTGTCGCAGCAGCAGCAGCAGCTCGGTAGCTGCCTGTAGATTACCTTGGTGACAAGCGCTGACAAGCAGTGTTTTGGACATGCCAAGCCTAAGAGCGGGTAACCAATCCTAACAAATCCCGATAAGACAACCGTTATGTCCACAAGGTGGCGCTGAACGATTGACCCTCGGGGAAAACCTCGAGACTAGCCAGACCCTCGATGTACGTTTTACGTACTTGGGTAATAAACAGGGGGAACAGGAAGTGAGAGTTTCCAGATCCGTCTGATTAAGTCAGCAGGGAATTTGCGTGCCCCTTGTTCGCCCGAGTGTGTGTGCAGGAATGTAACATGTGGGATTCTTATCGCATATTTATGTTTTCGTGTGCGAGACAAGTTGCCGGGAGAATTGCCCCTTGAATAAAGTGTGCGCGATAATTTGATCTTCGTGTCTCTGGTCTGGGGCCATCTGCCATTTGTCCTTCACGCAACACGCAGGAATGGTGAATTATCTATCCTCTGTGGAGTTGTGGGGAGAGGGGTAAAAGAGGGAGGAAGAGAGGTTGTAGAAGAGGGGTGAAGGGTAAGTAAGGGAAAAGGGGTTTAGGGGGAGGAGAGGTAAAGCGGGTTGGGAGAAGGATAAAAGGGGATGAAGCAGGGTAGAGAGGAGGGTAAAAGAAGGGTATAGAGGAGGGTAAAAGAGGGGTAGAGAGAAGGGTAAAGGGGGGATGTCAAAGCGGGGTAGAGAGGAGCATCTGGAGAAGAGGGTAAAAGAGAGGTAGAGAGGAGGGACAAAGAGGGTCAGGGAGGTTGGTAGATACCTCTGGAATTCCATTCAATTTTTTTAGTCACATGATTCAGTTTTTCAGTTTTTGCCTGAAAAACAGCAACTCTTCTTTTAATATTCTACAAATATATCCTTCATTTTCCAGTAATTTATTAACAAAGTTTCATAGATTCTCAGGACAGTTTCTGGATGAACTCATTGATGGGTTAACTTAACCCGGTTAAGCCTCGCAGCCCCGAGCAATATTGGTGCCTGAAGGTAGATAAGTATGCTGCCAGCTCAGCACAAAGCCAGGAGAAGGAGGGCACCTGTAGCATAGAATACCCAGTTATAGCTAATTCAAGCTAACAATGAGCAAAGCGAATGGGTTTGTAAGTTTCAACTGTGTGCCTGTAAGATCAGGTTTGATTTCTATAGATGTCCAGCCCAAACCCACCTGTCCACTTCTGGAAATCTGGGTCAGTTTGTGGTTAGCAGTCTCTGAGTGTGGTGAAGTAGAACATATGGGGAGCTTAAGGGGCAATTGGTATATGGGACACTAGTAGTCTAAAATAAGATGTAGAGATTGTGGTTCTCAAGATAAGATACCCCTGGAGAGCCTCGCTACTCTGTGACCCCGAAAACCTACTTGTCTACTGGCAAAACCCATCTGTCTACTTTACAAGTGGACATGTAGAGGTCACACATCCACCTGTAGGGTCTATCAATCTTTTGTGCAGAGTGAATGGACTATTCTCCTGAACTTGTACTATCGCATATTGTTAGCTTGAATTAGCTGTAACACTTCCAATACAGAAGCTACTCTCATCCAAAGCACAAGAAACGCAAATATTTTTGAAAATCATCTAAACCCTGTCTTGTTGGTATCCATTAGAAAGCTCTCGCTGAGCACTTTCAGATGAGTACCCATTTGCCAGGGTTTCGGTCATATTTCAGGATTTTTGCATCATTTTGTATTGTAAAATTAGCCACCAGCAGCATAAGGGTTAAAGCGTCAGAAGGGGAGCCTCTAATCGAGGATGAAGTCAGGCGGAATTACCTGTAGTTAGAGACCTACAAATACAGACGGGGTATTTGGACGACTTATCTGAGCGTGACAGTACACAATCTGTGCCCTTGAACACCCTTCCCTGATAATCATAGTCTTAGCCAACAGGGCGTCTGGGCATCTTTGAACACCCAAATTCTCAAAAAGTACCCCTCAGTCACCCACATTTGTTTGTGAGTAATTTCTTGAAATGTCACTTTTCATGCATTTAATTTAAGTTTTTCCTCCTAAATGTAATTCTCAATAAGGATATTATGCCTTATTCAATAAGTGAATATATGTTTATGGTTATAATTTGAGTATATTGTGAACTTCCTTGAAAAATAGGATGCCCCAAAATATTTCCAATTGGCAATTTTTGGGCACCCAGTTTTTAAATCCTGGCTAAGATTCCGATTTGGACACCCAAATTTTGGGTACGGTTCATCAGCCTTTGTTGATACCCCAAACCCTACCAGAACCCATACCCAAACCCCAGCACTTGACCTTATCTTATCTCTGTCAATACCCTGTCCTGCTGGACAGCACCCTGGTAGCAGACATGTCATTCCACTTAGGGTGCTCTGGCACCCTTTCATGCCCGAAGTACACAGTCTTAGCCAGCAGGGCGTCTGGCTGCCTTTTTGGACATCCAAACCCTTAAAAAGAACCCCTCAGGACAACCAATTTTTTGTGTGGAATTTCTAAAAAATCTCAATCTCAAGCTTATAGTTGAATTTTTTCATCTGCTTATAATTCCCATGACCTTGTTTAATGATATCATGCCTTATTTTGATGAATTTATACATGTTTATGGTTGAAATGTAAGGATATTGTGATCCCCCTTAAAAAATTGGACGTCCAAACATTTTACAAAGTTCTGCCAATTTTAGGCACCCAGTTTCTAAATCCTGGCTAAGACACTGCCGAAGTATCACTGTGGTCTCCCTCTTTGAACAGAGGATTACTCTAGCAGTCGGTACCAGTGAAGGCTTATAAGACATGTCTTATATAAGCCTTAGGCACCAGTGATTCATAGTCTGACTAAGCCAGCAGGGCATTTGGGCATCATTTGGACACCCACACCCTTAAATATCACAACTCAGGGCACCAAACTCTTTTTTCGAGAGAATTTCTCAAAATGTCATTTTCAAAGATATGAATTGAATTTTTTCTGCTTTTGGCTGCTGTGAGCATTAATGTGGTAGTTGTGAAAGTATCATCGATCTTCAAAATAACAGGCCTCAACGCTAACTCAAAAGGATACTGGCCCTGTAGGACCAGTAACACCTAGCATCTACTGGTCCTGCAAAATTTTTACTGGCCCTACATTTTTTCTTTAACATAAAGAGAAAGAACATTGGATAAAATTCACCACAACATTTATCTTTTTAAATTTTATCTTCATTTATTTCAAAAACATTTGGTGACATTCTCAGGGGAAAACTTTTTAACAAGAATGTCTCCAACTGTTTACTGGGCCTGTAGGACCAGTTGAGTTCTTTTGTTACTGGCCCGAAACTGTTTTGGGGAATTTTTACTGGCCTGGGGCCATAAGTTCACCCTTAGCGTCGAGCCCTGAAATAAGTTTGGAACGAATGCTCTACCATGAATTGGCTGAATTGGGAGTCTATACTACACTTAATGAAGATAGCTTTGTTGTTATTGGTAGCCTGTATGTGTGGACACATGGTTGTACTTACAGCCATCTTCCCGTACTCCCCATGCTCTCTTACCTAACGTATTGCAATGCACCATGGGAAAGCTCTCTTCAAGTCATAACACAACCTGCTCTCTAACACAGGAGAGTTCACAATCAGGTCTCTAACAGAGGAGAGTTCCAGCTTTCGTGACTTTTCTTTGGCGGTGCTCCAGTCTCAGACTGTGCTGCAGTCAATGATGGCATATGCTATGAATTACGACAGGGTTTTCGGTTAGGGTGGAAACTGTATAGAGTTGGCAGCTGGAGTTCTGACTAATCGCAGCCCCAGGCCCTTCGGGGCACTCTCCTCTCCTGCGCTCTTCAGCAAAAAATACTCCTCTAATATCGTACACGTTTTTTTCCCACCAGTCATGTCAGATAAGAAGTATTGTTAGTGTTTTGTTTTGCCACCAGGTGTCATTGCAGAACTATGAAGTTAGTGTTCTACCAAGAGATGGCAATCTTCAGTAATTGTCTTCCACCACTCTAGATATGAAGAACAGTGTTAGTGTTTTGTTTTACCACCAGGTGTCACCGAAGAACCATGAAGTCATATTTTGCTTATTGACCCTGTTTTGTTATAGTTTCCAAGGTAAATAATCAACAGTATGGAGTACTATGGATGGTATCTATCATTTGGACTTCTTACCAACAAGTGAAATCAATCATATTACCAGATTTACTCTGCAAACCCAAAACTCTTTGTTCTGATACCATACTAATAAACACCCCAAAACACCCTGAGACACCCTACCCTAGCCTTTAGGTGAATCCCTTATGTAAGGTCATACCCTGTATTGTCTGTAAAAAGGGGTTGTATGAAGGCATACCCTTATCTGTACCACACATACCTTTTGAAATCTTACACCCGGATATTTTTCTGTGCTGTTGATTTAGTGTTTTATGTGTTAAGGTATTTACATCTCGTCCGTATCAACAGACCTGGGGGTATGTATGGGTTGTGTCTTGTTTCGGCACACAATGGGAAGGGTGCTCTTGTGGGAAACCCGCCGAAACCGTGAGTTAGAGACCAAGCATGCATTATGATTGTAGTCGGTTTAAGTTTACATAATATCTCTGTAAACAAACAGCAGAATGGCTGGATTGTGTCGCAGAAATCAGAAACTCCCTTTTTAACCCATATATGCCTTGCTTTCACCTTGAAAATTTAGACGTCTGGGGTTATCATACTTTGACAAATAACTTTGGAATGAAGCATCAAATTGCAGAATATTTGAAGAAGAAATGTAGTTTGAGTTGTAATAACCATTTGTCATACAAATACTTTCCAAAGAAATCTGTTGTAAAGAACCAAAATAGTCAGGTTTCAAGAGTGCATTTTAGGCGTGAATTTGTTAAGCCATACTAGTTCCCATACCTACTTTGTTTAACCTATTCAGTGCCATTTCATCATGGAAATAAAGGAGTGTCATGAAAAATATTTGAATAAAATATTCTCTTTATGTATAATTGAATAACAATAACACCTCTTCAGATATATTTCCTGTTATTTCTCGGCGAAGGGAAATATTTTCCTTGTTGCAAGACCATTCAGGATTGTATAATCTGTTAAATTCTATATCATGAGAAATTGAATGTTAACACCCTCAAAATACCCTGAAGGTAGTATCAACAAATCCCACATAGTCCTTTATTCTCACACACAGGTTTATTTATTGTTGATTTTTATTCACATATGATATAATGAAACCTGTGCAACCAAACACCTTTGTACATAGACATATTTGAACATTAACCCTTATGCTGCTGGTGGCTAATGTGGCTGATACAAAATGATGCAAAAAACACGGAAAATGACTGAAACCTTGGCAAATGGGTACTCATCCGAAAGTATCAGCAAGAGCTTTCCAATGAATACCAACATGACAGGGTTTAGATGGTTTCCACAGGCTTTGCGAACTTGTGCTTTGGATGAACGTAGCCTCAGCATTGGAAGGGTTAACCCTCCCAATGCTGAGGCTTCGTTTGTTCAATGCATAAGAAAGCAAAGATTTCTGAAAACTAAACGCTGTCATGTTGGTATTCATTGGAAAGCTCTTGCTGAGTACCAGGGTTTCAGTCATTTTTCAAGTTTTTTGCATCATTTTGAATTGGCCAAATCAGCCATCACGTCAGAATAAAAAGGTTAACCATTTTCAACACCCCAAAAAGAGTTCAATGTACACTTTATTTTGAGCCTTGCTAAGCATACCTGCCTAGCACAGATATTTGGGTAATTGTCATGAAAAAGGGGCTATGGAATTTCTGAAGGGCATGTGAGAGAGATTGAAATCCTATCTTAAAGTATCAACAATGATTTGAATATTCCTTAACCCATATACACTCAGAGCAGCCAAAAGAGGCCTGACAATTTTGGGAATATTTTACTCAAAAAAGCATTTTCTTTAAAACATTTGAAGGAGAAATGTTGATTAGAAGCCAAACAACAACTCTCCTTCAAATATTTTGTGAACTTTTGCTTTATTCACAAGTTATTTTTGAAAGTATGAAAGTAGCAGACGATACCTTCTAGAGAAACTCTAAGTGTCAATGGGTTAAACATGTATGCACTAACAATTTGTCCTTGTTAGTTCATTGTTCTTTTAATGATGAAAGAGTTGTGTGTTTGTTTTTTCTCGACACAAATAAGGTTTCACTGTCAACAACAAAGCAGTTTTTTCCTGGACGGGTCCACTTTTGAAAAGGAAGGCATTGTTACAAGGCCATCCTATAGCATTGACGGTTCTCCTTGTGTTGACAGACAAAATATAAAGAGGTTTCAATGGATAGAATAAATAAGGGTCCTATTCAACATATCAAGTACATATTTCATAGTCTGGTTTAGTACATCCCATAATGTTAGAAGACTTAATAAAACAGTTTTTTTCTGGTCCTCCGAAAACAAATCTATTTATGTGATGATGTTGTTTTTATAAAACAAAAAGAAAAAACTTTTTGACACTGTTTACTAAGGTTCGATATGGATAAATGCCAAGGATAATCCTTTTGTTTTTTATTGCAGTTAATAATAGAATCATAAGCTTTGATTGATATTTTAATTGCACATAAAACATTGTGAATCCCTGACACATGGGTACTCAACCGGAGAGTACTCAGCAAGAGCTATCTAATGAATACCAACATGACAGGATTTAAATGGTTTTCAAAAATCTTTGTGACATTGTGTTTTCAACGAAACAGCCTTGGAAGGGTTAAGTAGCTAAAATGAAATTTTCATAAGGGGTCTATAGTCATCTGCTATGTGTAAAGGTTATTCAATCACAAACAGAGCATTGGTTTACTTAGTACCCCTTCTATGTTATGATCACAAAGTGTGGTACAATTATGCCGAGTAGTTCTGGGGGGCACTTAGCTATGATGTCATCCACTCTATGGGGTGGACGCCCCCTCTAGGGTGGTGACCCTACCGGAATCCTGTGATGTCCGAGGGACACCCACGCTTTACATCCATCTCACTCTTACTTAGAGTGACCAGCATGTCATGTCCATACCAGACAAAAAAGTCCTGACTATTTTGTATTATCTTAGTGGCCAAAAAACTTTTTTAAAAATTGAGGGGACCAAAACACAACCCATAACTCCAAATATTACTTAGAGAAAACACGCATAATCCCGAAGTTATTTACGAAAGAATAATAGGTCCAGACGACACTCCCGAAAAAGATGCCATGACATAAATGAATTAAATGGAATGTATGTTTCAGAAATATTTAGTGTCCCAACTATTTTGATTAAGTGGAGAAACATCTTTTAAAGATGTTTTTCATATTGGACTTTTTTCGTCATAATTAGCTTTTGCGTCAGAGCACCAGGGGAATTTACGCACAAACGAGATTGAGAGAAATTTTTGATGATAAATGATACTTGTGTTTGCCAAGAGGTTTATTGAGTCATGAATTCGCAAAGAAAAAATAGCAGCTAAGCAATGGGGGGTAGGGATCGGCACTTGGCAAAAGGCGAAATACGGAAAAACGCCGATGTGGGTGAATCCGAGGGGAAGGAGTAGCAATGGCGGAAATTCCCGTCTCAGCGGGTCGGGGTCGGTCGCTGCTCATAGGGCGGACAGCTGCCCCAGCGGGACGGGGGCAATCGGGGGCTAAATAAATGAACACACGGCAAAATATACACACACATGTACAACATGTTCAAAAAGAGCTCTCGAAGAAACATGAGAAAGGCAACACTGGCCCACCAGTGTTCCAGGATTCTCTGCCAAGAAACAGCTCGGGATATATCCATGGCTACGGTACATTTAGTACCTCCTGCAAAAACCAGGTGGCGCTCTTGGAAAATATGTACTTATCTCCATGACGAGAGAACAATAGACAAGAGTTTTCAAGAAACCTATTTTGTGTCCAATGTCCAGACTGGAAAACTTTATTTTAAGTACTTGAATCAAGATCTCCGTCATCACTGAGTATATGTATGCATTAAACTATTCATGCTTAAGAGCTCCCCCATAAATTGTCGTCTGGATCAATGATACTTTTGAGAGTAACTTATGAATAAACAATGGTTTTACAAAATGTTTGAGGGAGAGTTGTTGGAAGTATTATGATTAATACTACTTCTTCAAAACTTTTCCCAAATGTGCTTTTACCTATCAAAATTGTCAGGCAGCTTTTGGTTGTAACAAGGTTAAGATTGGATGGCTATTGCAAAGGAGGTCTGTTTTGGGGAGTTCATTCTGCAGCCCCCTCCCCACTATGTAAATAAAGCCCAACAAGAATTCTCAGGCGGGTTATCTGGCCGTGTATAGTGACAAGATAAGGTGGGTGTCTGGGGTGAACAGGTCATCTTAAACAATTAACACTCAGACCAGCCAAAACAGGCCTGACAAATTTGAAAATATATTACATACAAAGGCATTTTCTGGAAAACAAATGAAGGAGAAATGTTTACCAGAAGCCAAACTACAACTCTCCTTCAAATATTTTGTGAACTTTCTCTTTGTTCTCAAGTTATTTTCAAAAGTATGAAAGTAGCAGACGTTTGGTTCTGGTGGAGCTCTGAGTGTGAATGGGTTAAAGGACTGACTGCTGGCTAGCGAGCTGGCTCTGAAACTGCACCGCTGAAATTTCACAGGTCAACCCATTTGCGTCTGAAGTGCACACTTCCTTTAAATACCTAATGAAGCTGAGATTTCGTGGAAATCCTGGCTTTTGTCAAGGAATTCCTGGGTACTCCCAGCTACATATAGTACAAAGTGTGAATAGTCACTACTATATAGACCCATTTGATTAATCGAGTCCATGGATCTCTGTAAGCGGGTTGGCCTTGTCGCTATATAAATGTGCGGCATTCTCGAGGGCAATCTATGGTCCTTCTGCAACTGAAAGACCCCTTGGAACTTTATTGTTGTGCTATGAGTACTATGACCTAAGCTGTTGAAAGCGATTCAAAACCTTCCTTCCAAAAGAACTGGTCTTTTGAAGAGTTTAATTGAGTAGTTGCAATTGATGTTTCTGATCATTTAGCCAAATATTAGGAGAGTTATTTCTTTTTCCAGATCCAGCCATCTGAGTTGTGTAACAAAGCGGTGATGATAACATAAATGCACATAACATTTTCTCAGCATTTTGACTAATCATAAAACTGGTTGTGCATGAAGTCCCTTCATCTCATGTTATTTCTGATCATTTAGCAGAATTTTAAGAGTGTTTAATATTTTGTATTTTTTCAGCACCAGAAACATGAATTATTTTCGTCATTTTAATTGTTGTTAAACCGATCATTTATCCGAATTTTAATGAAGTTATTTCTTGCATTTTTGCAGATCCAGCCGTCAGAGTCGTGTAACAAAGCGGTGATGAAGATGTTGTATTGTAACTACTGCCGCGGCCTGCCCCACAGCAAGCCCTGTAACAACTACTGTATCAACGTCATGAAGGGCTGCCTCGCACCACATGCAGACCTCAACAAGGAATGGAACGACTACATAGGTAAGTCCACTTCAAATGTAGCCTCAATAGCAGGCTGAATACATTTGTATTTCTGTATATTGCTTGCTGTCTTCATAACTTCACTGTGCTTGCTGAGTCCAGTTTAGTTCTTAATTTCCACACCAGATGTCTGTTATTGGCTTTACAGCCACAAGAGAATTCAGCAGTGCTGCCATCTGGCAAATCTGAAAAGTACTACAATGACTTGACTAATAACAAATTAATGACTAGTTGGTAAAGAATAAGCCAGCTCTAGTAAGCTAGGCTACTTCAAATGCTGAAGCTACTTTCGACCAAACCACAAGGATGAAAAAGTTTTTTGAACATGTTGGTATTCATTGGATAGCTCTTGGAAGTGTTTCAGTCATTTTCCAAGAATTTTGCAAACCCTAACACATGGGTACTCATCTGATAATACTCAGCAAGAGTTATCCAATGTTCAAATACCAACATGATAGGGTTTAAATGGGTTTTTAAAAAACTTTGCATCCTTGTGCTTTGGACGAAAGTAGCCGCAGCATTGGAAGAGTACCTTTAATGAAATGAAATGGTACGATACGGTACCTTTTAAGCGATATGTGTACCAGTACTGGTACTTCTTAACAGTATCCAACCCACCACAAAATAAAGATGTGCAGTTTAAGACGTACAGAGGTGAATAAATCGCTTCCTAAGAACAGAAATACCTACCCGCGTCCCCCTGAGTGCTGTTAGCACAGAGCTCATTAGCCCAGGTGTTCCAGGTAGCTCTCTTTAGCGGTCAGTAATCTCTGGACCCGGGCAGGGAAATTAACCCTTTATCTAGCGGTTCACACCCTAGACCCGCCCTCGCCTACTTGTCTCAGATTATCTTCTGGTCTCCGCTAATAGGGGGCCTGTTTTATGTCCGGTTCCTCGCTCAGTGAGTGGTGGAATTTACCAGGTGGTTTATGGTCGTAGCATCAAGAACGTCGTGACGATTTTGGCAATATCTCTGTGACGGGAGCAATTTTTTGAAAATATTTAACCCATTCATACCCGTATCAGCCAAAACTGCTACTAGTCAAGTAGATCTCCAGGTATGAAAGGGTTAAAGGAGGAATGTTCTTAGTAATGCAACCCATAACTCCCCTTCAAATATTTTGTGAATTAGTTTAAGAAGAAGAAGAAGAAAAAAGGTTCCGTGTATGATCCAAACTGCTCCCTTAACCCTTCAAATATTGAGGCTACTTTTATCCCAAATTACAAGGACGCAAATATTTTTGTAAACAACCTAAACCTTGTCATGTTGGCATTCATTAGAAAGCTCTCGCTGAGTACTCTCACATGAGTGCCCACATGCCAGGGTTTCAGTCACTTGTCAGCTTTTTGCATAATTTTGTATTAGCCTCCAGCAGCGTAGGGGTTAATCTCAGTATTTAGTGTCTGTGAATAGTCGCACGTCCAAACCCCCCATTCTTTTGTCCGCAAACCGATTTGCCGTCGCAAACGAAACGAACGAACGAGGATAGAGGAGAGGAGTTGGCGGCAGGATATTTAGGAGCGGGTAATAGAGTTATCATGTTCTAAGACTACAGACATTCCTCCAGTGCACTGTAAAGATAAGACGAGAAATGAGAAATACCGGTGCCTAGGCTCTGCTCCTTCGGTGCCTTGGCTCCTTCGAATCGTAGAGCGATCGACTGGCCAGCCGTTACGTTCTCATCGTCCAGAACCGGGATGCAAAAAATTAGCGAGAAAACTGGAGGTTAGCTCTGCAGGATAGGTACCTCTGAGTATGTCACACATATGGTGGCCTTTTTCAGTTGGCGCACATGGTCTAGATAACAACTTAAATGAAATTTATCAGATAGTTATTTTGGAAAAAAAATTGAGGAGGGATTTTTTAAGCCATTCGTGCCTGGAGATCCACTTGACCAGTGTCATCTGAACCTTTCAAACTTTTGAAAATAACTTTTAAACAAATAAAATCTTTACGCTATATACCGTCTCCAAAACACACTTTCTTTAGAAAGCTATCCTAAAAATATACGAGCTGTTTTTGGCCAGTACAGTGCAGGCATGGATGGGTTAAGATAGGTCCAGTCTATGTGAGATGAGCTGCTTGCTTCATCCGGACGAAATGGAGGATAGCCGTCCCGCTGTTCGCGGTCGAGAGATGAAAGAAGATGGCAGCTTGATCTCGACTCTTCCCCACAGCCTCAAACTGGGCCCACTCAAGAGTGATGGCCAAAAATCATCACCGAATAGGAGCTAGGATTAAAATAGAAGGGAACCATCTGGATAAATAAAGTTCTGGGCACCTAATCAGAGGCATGTTCATTAACCCATCAGCATCAGGGAAGAGGGCCTGAATTCTCAAAATATATGAATCTGAGTTCTTGATTCAGTTCTGATGAATATTTCCTGAACAGATATTTTTGCGAGAGATTTTTGTTTAGGAGATATATCATTAATATATATGAGCATCTATGAGGTGTGCAGTATGCGTTTGGTTTCAGGCTTTTATGCCAAGGGTAGTTCTACAGACCCCTGATGATGAGGGTAGTTCTATGAAGAGCTATGCCTCTCACGTCTTGAGGTGTGCCGTAACAGTTGGGGTTCACACGAGGTCTCAGAACCCTGATACCGAGGGTATTTCTACAGAACCCTGATGTCGGGGTAGTTCTATGAAGAGCTATGCCTCTCGTGTCTTGAGGTGTGCTGTAACAGTCAGGGTTCAGAACCCTGATACCGAGGGTATTTCTACAGAACCCTGAAGCTTGGGTAGTTCTATGAAGAGCTATATGCCTCTCACGTCTTGAGGTGTGCCGTAACTGTTGGGGTTCAGACAAGGTCTCAGAACCCTGATACCGAGGGTAGTTCTACAGAACCCTGATGCCGTGGGTAGTTCTATGAAGAGCTATGCCTCTCACGTCTTAAGGGTATTTCTACAGAACCCTGATGCTGTGGGTAGTTCTATGAAGAGCTATGCCTCTCACGTCTTGAGGTGTGCCGTAACAATAGGAGTTCAGACGAGGTCTCAGAACCCTGATACCGAGGGTATTTCTACAGAACCCTGATGCTGTGGGTAGTTCTATGAAGAGCTATGCCTCTCACGTCTTGAGGTGTGCAGCAACAGGCGGGGTTCAGAACCCTGATACCGAGGGTATTTCTACAGAACCCTGATGCCGTGGGTAGTTCTATGAAGAGCTATGCCTCTCACGTCTTGAGGTGTGCCGTAACAGGCTGGGTTTAGAACCCTGATGCGGAGGGTATTTCTACAGAACCCTGATGCCGTGGGTAGTTCTATGAAGAGCTATGCCTCTCACGTCTTGAGGTGTGCCGTAACAGGCGGGGTTCAGAACCCTGATACCGAGGGTATTTCTACAGAACCCTGATGCTGTGGGTAGTTCTATGGAGAGCTATGCCTCTCACGTCTTGAGGTGTGCCGTAACAGTCGGGGTTCAGAACCCGGGTACCCAGGGTATTTCTACAGAACCCTGATGCTGTGGGTAGTTCTATGAAGAGCTATGCCTCTCACGTCTTGAGGTGTGCCGTAACAGTCGGGGTTCACACGAGGTCTCGCCTCGATCGGTAGAAAAAGTGTGCCCGGCACCGTCTCGGTCAGATTTCTCCGGGGATATAATAACAGAGTTAAGCATACAAACAGACTCTTGACAAGACGCGGCTGGCTGCCTTGCTGGCCGGCCGGAGATTCCTGCTGAATTATTGTTGCAGGTTCAGGCCACCAGGAGAGATATCTCCTCAGACTTCTCGGAACCACTGCCCAAATTAACAAACACCTTCGCATAATTGGTTCCTCGCCAAAGTCTGACGCTGCGTTTTTTCCCCCAGAAGTTCATCACACTGTGTTCTTTGACTCTGCGGTAATTGCCTTATGCTTACATAGAGGGGATTGGTATGGTAGCCTTTTCTCCCTTAAAGGAGTACTCCGGGTTCAAAAAGCTGATTGTTAAGGTAGCCTTTTCTCCCTTAAAGGAGTACTCCGGGTTCAAAAAGCTAATTGTTAAGGTAGCCTTTTCCTCTCTTAAAGAAGTCCTAGTGACGTTACACTGAAGCCACATTTGAGACCCCAGGTCTTCACTATAGCACATACAGTAATTGGTCTCTCGCTACATATCCATTCTTTTATTCATCTAAGGTTTGAGCAAGCCAGAGTACTGATACTTCATCTTCCTCTGCTTATCGTTCTAGGGTAATATAGGTCATCAGAAGAATCATATCCCCCTTAATCCACCCCCCCCTCCCCTACTGAGCCACCTACCCTGTAATCCCTCACCCAGTACTTATCTGAACCCATCTCCGCACTTGTTGGCATGGCAACCGTCTCCCAGTGCACCGTGCACATCTGTATCGTTTTAGCCGTCAGAGATGAGAGGGCCGATGTCTGGCTAACGTTTCCGCGGCACTCTCCTCTGCTGGGAGACAGAAAGTCACTAATTACCGCTTTCGCCCAACGCTCATTGGGATTGTTGTAGATCCTGTAAGATTGCATTTCTCTCAGCAAGGGGAGGGAACAGATGATTGGTTAATGTTGTGTGTTCAGTAACATGTGACATGCAAATGTGAACATTTCCCCTTCTCTCTACCCCCCCCCCCCCCCCCCCCCCCCAACACACACCCTGCCTCAAGATAGCCATAGCTAGAACCTTGAAAGCCCAACGGATTGGCTTTCATTAAAACATGTGGCTACCTTTTTCAGGGGAGATTGGAATACATTGAGGTAACAAGTAACAACTATGGGCATGAATTTAAATTTTCAGAAGATACAAAGTTGACATATTAGGGTCATATCTATATTAGCATACAGTGAAGTAAAAATGTCAATTTTTTCCCAGGGAATGATTTTTTTTTTACTTATTCCTGAATTACACATGTGGCTTTCTTGATGTGTGATGTGTGACCTGATTGCCTCATCAAAACCTTTATTATAGATTATCATATGATCTGTGTCTCCAGATTGACACAGATGAGTTGACTGGCACTTATAAGTCTGGAAGATATGTTCTGGTCTTGGGCATTTGGTTCCAGACATATTTATTCGAAACCAAGACAGAGATCTGGTGATAGGGAAAGTAATTGGGAGAGGATTATGTTCCGGGGAATGACATGATTTTATCTCTGGTAAGATGTAAGATGATCTAAAGTGGTGTAAGAAAATGCCTGTACAGAGAGGAAACAAAAGATTGTTTACGTATTAAGTTCTAAATAGAATGGTGATGACAATGATGATGATGATGATGATGATGATGATGGAGGTGGTAAAAGTCAACATGTGATGGTGTTGAAAACGCTTTGTTATGTTGTGATTTTGGGGGGATAATGATGATGATAATGATGGCAATAATAATAACTGGTGGTGATAGTCGCTTAGTGTAGGTAACAATTGTAGTGTGGCTAGTGGGTTGATGGTGATGACGGTGACGGTGATGATTATGATTACGATAGTGGTGGTGGTGGTAGTAGTGATGATGCTGATGCTGATGATGGTGATGATGATGATGATGATGATGATGATGATGATGATGATGATGATGATGATGATGATGATGATGATGGTGGTGATGGTGATGATGATGATAATGATGATGCTGATGGTGATGGTGAGGATGATGATGATAATGATGCTGATGGTGATGATGAGGATGGTGATGACAATGAAGATGATGATGATGGTGATGGAGGTGGTAAAAGTCAACATGTGATAGTGTTGAAAACGCTTTGTTATTTTATTTTTTGGGGGGATAATGATGATGATAATGATGGCAATAATAACTGGTGGTGATAGTAACTTAGTGTAGGTTACAATTGTAGTGTGGCTAGTGGGCTAATGGTAATGATGGTGATGATGATGACGGTGATAATTATGATAATGATGGTGGTGGTGGAGGTGGTGGTGGTGATGAACTTGAAGATGAGGATGATGATGGTGATGATGATGGCAATGGTAGTAATGATGATGATGATGTGACAATGATGATGATGATGGCGATGGTAACCAATGGTGGCAGTGGCTTAGTGTAAAATTAAGTGTTGACTGTGGCTCAGTGTTAATCTAAGTATTGCTAATCCGTTTATGGTGTAGATGATGATGATGGTGTTTGCATTGGTGTTAGTGTTAATGTTAGCGTTAGCGTTAGTGTTAGTGTTTGTGACAGTGATAGTAGTAGTTCCACCATAGGATGTTGATGTTGATGATTATCAGACGTTGCCCTGGGGGTAGTAGTGGGCAAGATTACGTTAGGCCAGCATCCAGCACCCTTATTATCTACGCATCCTCTCGGAGTGAGAGACAGGTATTTGAGGATGTTGTCTACGAGACAGACTTGGCAGCATGCCAAGATTGTCTTCAGCCAGCGACCTGCGGCAGGCGGGGCATAAGGTTAGACAACCAGGCGATTATTTGGTCATGCTAAACTGCAACGTAAACTCCTTTTCTGTGCCACCATGCCCGAACCCCTTTTGTTCATGGGGTGCGGGTGTGCCCCGGAACTGAACCCATACCGAGATTGAACCTGGGGTGTTTTCATAGATGGCAGGAGGGGTGTTTCGCCATCCTTGTCAATGTTTACGTTAGTGATAGCACAAAAACAAGTGTCTGAGGGGTAACTGTTATTACTTAAAGGGTCCCCGCAACTATGATGGACTCCCACGTTCATTGTACTTGGCGTGAATTTATGTGTAACGTGTTATCCCACTGGAGGGCAGATATTCAACCGGATTTGTTAACCAATTCATGCCTACCAAGAGTAACTGACAAAAATCTTCTGGATTTGTGATACTTTTGAATATAACTTATGAATTAAACATATTTCATGAAATATTTGAAGGAATTTCTTAGATAGTGTTTCGATTATTTTTCACATCTTCTTCATGTACTTTTCCAAATCCTGCTGTTTTTAAAAAGGTATTCCAAAAAGTGTCTGACTTATAGATCTTCAGCCAGACAGACCACCAACTGTGCTGTTTTTCACTTTTTTCTTTGACCTCAATTCAGTATATTATTTCACCCTTATCACATAGGAAAGAGGAAGGAAGCAGGAATCATAAAACTCTGGCTGCAAATTTTCAGTGAGAAAAAATAAGAATTGAAGAACTATGAACATGAACATGTACCCTAGTCTGAAATACAATTGGGCCTCGATGATATGTCATTCAACAGAGGGCCTCAGGGAAGATCCATACCATTGGAATGAATTTCCCTCTTTAAATAAAGATTATTATTATTATTATTATTATTATCATCATTATTATTATTATTATTATTATTATTATTATTATTATTATTATTATTATTATTATTATTATTCATTCATTCATTCAAACAACCCACCCTGGTGGCAATTTTATGAACTAAATAACCTTTAAGTAGGCCACATACAGTTTTGTATTTGATTTAGGGTAAATATGTAGAATAAGGGTGAAATATAGTAAAGCCAAACAGCTAGGCCATGGTGCCATCTATTCCCCTGTTTTTGTTGTCAAAGTGAATGTACATGACTTTCTTTGTTTATTCCAGATGCTCTTCTGATGGTAGCAGAGAGGTTGGAGGGTCCTTTCAACATTGAGTCTGTCGTGGACCCCATTGATGTGAAAATCTCTGACGCAATCATGAACTTCCAAGAAAATAGCGCAACAGTCTCAGCCAAGGTAAGGCCATTCCTAGACTGATAATTTATATGTATGTGTGTGTGTATATATATATATATATATATATATATATATATATATATATATATATATATATATATATATATATATATATATATATATATATATATATATCATTTATATATATATATATCATTTATATATATATATATATATATATATATATATATATATATATATATATATATATATATATATATATATATATATAAATATATAAATATATATATATATATATATATATATATATATATATATATATATATATATATATATATATAAATATATATATATATATATATATATATATATATATATATATATATATATTTATATATATATATATATATATATATATATATATATATATGTATACATATACATACACACACATATATATATATATATACATACACACACATATATATACATATATATTCCTCCATGTTTATGCATATTTAGTTAATTGGTTGCAGACCTAGAATATTTCCTGGGTTAGAAAAAAAGCATGATAAAAATCTCCTTCTGCCTGCGAAAACACGCTAATCTCTCAAGTTCTCTGCTGGTCCCAGAATACATGACCCTGCGACCCTAGTTCTGCCTGAACTTCCTCTACATTTCCGTCTCACTAGTTGACTTTTACGCTTAATTTCTCTCCAGTTGCATGCCCAAGGACCCCCTGCTAGGACAAGGTCACTGGGGGAAAGGCTTCTGGCCATGGCCACTTGTTTTGCTCACCACTCCTTGGAGGGGGGGGGGGGGACGGGAGCTCCTAGCCACTTGTTTTGCTCATTATTCCACTAAATTACTGTAAAACCTCTAATCTTGAACACCCAAGAGATGTGAACACCTCCTAATGTGAACACAATTTTCTTGTCCCATTTGTATCATTTACATTATAAAAAGACCTCTGAGATGTGAACACCTAGTATTAATGAGAACACTATTTCCCCCGGTCACTTGGGGGGGGGGGGGGGAGGCTCCTGGCCACTTGTTTTGCTCATTATTCCACTAAATTACTGTAAAACCTCTAATCTTGACCGCCCCAGAAATGTGAACACCTCCTAATGTGAACACAACTTTTGTTGTCCCATTTGCTTCCTTTACATTATGAAAAGACTTTTGAGATGTGAATGCCTCTTAATCAATGTGAACATAATTTCCTCGGATCTATGGTTTATGATTAAATTCTAGCCATTCTCTAGCCATTCTATCTAGATAAAAGTTGGGTGACTAAATATAAGTCAACATCTATGCAATCCAATAAAGATTTCATTACCAAGTTATTGGGGCACCCACATGTATCCTCATAGTAAAATTCATAGAGATATTAATATGCAAATGATATGCAGATGATATGCAAATGAGTAAGAAGAGAGGAGATGATTCATTGCTGCGCTGGGCTGGGATAGAACTCGATATTAACACAAAGAATCTGTTCATACCGCAAAGCTAGCTTTTCATATTATTGTCCTCTCCAACTTGCCGTAGCAATTATCCCACTGATTCGTGGATTATTTTGCGAAATAATTACATTAGTTATCTTGCAGACATTCCGACCTCTTTGTCTGTTCGGGCCGCAGCAGACAAAAGCGGCCCTCTTGTATCGCTCTTGAGAATCATGGGATTTAATGAAATTCTTTTACTCGGCACAGTTGCGGAGGACGGGAGGCAAATTGTCTGAGTCGGCTGATGAGTGCGTTACGGATTAGTATTAAATGTTGCCACTTGAAGGAACATCTAAGAAGTGCATTAAGGTTATGATTAGAAAATTTTCTCCTTGAGGATTTTGTGTTCTCTGGATGAAATCACTCTTTTTGAAGCCAAAACTCCCTGACAATTTTGGTGATATCTCTGTAACAAAAGATATTTTGAGAAAACATTCGAATGAGAGTTGTTCATCAAGACTTTATTTATAACTCTCCTTCAAATATTTAGTTAATTTATGTGTCATTCCAAAGTTATTTTCAAAAGTTTGACACTGATTAAGATCTCCAGGCATGAATGGGTTAAGGATTATCCTTTACTTTGTTCTGATATAGCATAAAGCTGATATGGGTCTTTAAGCTTATCCAGTGCATGCTTAGAATCTTCTTTGAAAAGAGGTCTTTGGATGCTATGATTATGATAATAAGTCTCTAGCAAAAAGCAGAAATATATGAAAGAAAGTGATAATTTAAGGATTAGATCTATAGTAAAAATGTTATAAGTCTAGTAAAGCACAAAGAAACTCAAGGATTATTAACTGATGACCAAAGTCGTCTTCAAATTTGAGACTTTCTCAAATAAGACAGTACCTCTCTCAGAGCGTTATTAGGTTTATGTATTAATCATGGCAGAGAGAGAGAGAGAGAGAGAGAGAGAGAGAGAGAGAGAGAGAGAGAGAGAGAGAGAGAGAGAGAGAGAGAGAGAGAGATAGAGAGAGAGAGGGGGGGAGAGAAACAGACAGACAGACAGAGAGTTAATTTCTTTTTCCATGATGAGAAATCCTACGTCTTTACTAAACTGATTTAATTCAACACTCATCAATGACCAGAAAGCTTTTAAGTCTGAGCGTATCTCACACATGATCGCCAAATTGAAAACCATGTCATATTCCAGATAAGATATTCCACATTTCCAATTGCTTTTGCCTATTATCATTTGTGGGCATTAAAATACTTGACATGCGGTCAATATTGTCCAGGAATGTTATTTTTTAGCTCCCACCAGAATGTCCAAGAAAGGAATCTGTTTATGAAGTGTCCGCTTTCCGAATCAATTGCTTCGGCCATGTTTGATTTCAATCTCGAGCACCCGGGGTCATGAGAGCAGGTCAAAGGTCGGAGTTCACTTAGATGGGGGTCAGTGAGCAGTGCTTGTAATACGCTTCTTATGGAGAAAGTAATCAGGCATTGGAATGTCGGGACGGAGGAAGTATTGACTTGAGATCTTGAGAACTTTAACCCATTTATTCCCGGAGATTTCCCAGAGAAGCATATTCTTGATTCGTGTGACACATCTAAAAGTAACTTAGAAAGTAACATAAATGTACATCATATTTGATGGAGAGTTATAGATTATCTTAACCCCTATGCTGCTGGTGACTAATCTGGCCAATACAAAAATTAATTGAAACCCTGGCACATGGGTACTCATCTGAGAGTACTCAGCCAGAGCTATTCAATCAATATCAACATGACATGGTTTAGATGGTTTTCAAAAACCTTTGCGCCATTGTGCTTCGCATGAAAGTAGCCTGAGCATTGGAAGGATTACGATCATCATTTCCCCATCATATTTTTGCTGAAAAATGCTTTGGTCAAAAAGATGTTGTCCGAATAGGATATCTTTGGGTTATGCTGTCATAAATTGGTTAATCCATTAACTCCCCAGAGTGCCCTTAGGGCCCCACACTTTGGAACATATTTTCTTATCAGTAAAAGCAATGGGAAGTATTTGGAGAAAAATAATAGTGGACACAATGATTACAACTTGATATATTTGCAAACTTTTCTTGGATATGTGTGAATATGTCCAACCTAAATCTGACTAAATGTCAATCTAGACATATTGCCCATTTCTGAAGATTAGAAAAAGGTTGACTATCTTGGTAAACGCCTCCTAATAAAACCTTATGCATGATTACTCTATTTAAAGTAACCCTTATGCTGCTGGTGGCTAATTTGGCCAACACAAAACAATGCAAAAAACCTGAAAAATGACTGTAACCCTGGCAAATGGGTACTCATCTAAAAGTACTCAGCGAGAGCTGTCCAATGAATACCAACATGACAGGGTTTAGATGGTTTTTAAAAATCTTTGCGTCCTTGTTCTTTGGGCAAAGGTAGCCTCAGCATTGGAAGGGTTAAAGTGTTTCTTTATTGTCAAGTAGTCATGGGAAAGAAGAATGTTTTGATAACATATTTTCTATGACTTTCATTCCATCTCATCACCCTCCGCCGTCTCTCCCTACTTATGAAAACGATTACTTAAACCATGTGTTAATATGCAAGCTATGAACGGCCTAATATTTCCAAGCCTTGAAATCGACGCGGCCTGCATAACTCCGTGATGGATGGGAGAAAAAGAAATATCGCTATGATTGTTTCCATGTGGTTGCTATGACAACCCGCCCCTTCATGTTTCGGGCACTGCCAAGTTTTGAGGGTATGGAGGAATGGCCCCCCTCTCTCTCTTTCCTCCCCCTTGACCTATTTGGCACAGTTCCTGGCCATTGGAACTTTTATCGAGGCGAGAATACCTTGGTTTCTTGTATGTCCACCTGGTGGCAATAAATCATACTATAATTAGAAGGAATAAGAGTCAAATGTGGAATAGGTAGGTTGACATACACACATACATAGGCACAAGTACATTCGCATACACACACACACACACACACACACACACACACACACACACACACACACACACACACACACACACACACACACATACATAGACACACACAAACATATACATACACAGACACACATACATACACAGACACACATACATACACAGTCAAACCCACACATACACATACACAGACAAGCACACACACACGCACACATATATATATATATATATATATATATATATATATATATATATATATACATATACATATATATATATATATATATGTATATATATATATATATATATATATATATATAATATATATATACACACATAGTGTGTGTGTGTGTTTTGGTGCATCTTGGTTTGTGCTGTAAACAAACCTCGATACGAACAATCTGGTACTTCAACTGTTACTTTGAAAGTCTCTATCATGCTATCATGCCCTGAGGGCCTGTATACCCTATGAACAGACAGACAGGAAGGGGATACGGAATGAAAACCGATATAGCCACCCTTGTCATTTCGTCTCAACTTTGCACATTGTCAAGACGCTGGTGTGTCAAGTGGGGTGTCGGTAGATCTGGTGATTGGACGCATGTGCTGAAGGAGGGTTATTCCAGGGCAGGGCGATACGATCAATCATGCCCAGGCTCGAGGGCGATACGGTTCTCCTGATACGACTATTGGCCCTGGTCGCTACTTTTCAAGACTTTTCAAGACGGATGAATGATGAATGGTGGCATATCGCATAACTGCGACACTTGTTGCCTATCTAAATATTTGTCTAGGGAAGGTTGCCCACTTGGTGTTGTTCTGCGCGAAAAACTGCTTGAAGAAGAAGACAAAGGTTCTTCACAGAATGCCCAAAGGGTCGTGCAAACAATGCTGGTTCCCTTTGCCGATATCGTGTTTCGCAAGCTACGACCACTATATTTGAGATGTCAGCAATGAGTGGGGAAAGGGTCAGGATACTTCTCACCGAAACCCATCCCTTAACACCTTAAAAGTCATCATAGCACAATAAGCAATTAACCCATTCACTCCAAGTTCTCATGGACTTGTGACATGTGAACTTAAGATACATTTGCAAGTGGCTAAAATAGAAGTCAGCGTGGTGAATTTACAAACTATTCAAAAAAAAGTTGTTAGTTGACTCATGATTAACATTTATTAACAATTTAGATTTTGTCAAAAAGTCAAAAAGGTCAAAAGATATCACCATAATACTCAGGACTGAACTTGGGCTTCTAAAGACATGGATAATAGTTTGAGCCAGCTGGGCATCTGGGCGTCAATTGGACACCCAAACCCTCAAAAATCTCCCCTCAGGTCACCCAAATTTTTCTGAAAGTAATTTCTTAAAATCTCAATTTCAAGTTTTCCCACTGCAATATAATACTCACGAGACTGTATATCAATATTGTGACTTATTTCAATAAGCAAATACATGTGTATGGTTCTAATCTGAGTATTTCATTGTCTTCCTTGAAAAATAGGACGTCCAAACAAGGTTTACAAAATCTTAGCGTTCTTTTGCTTTTGATGAAGGTAGCCTTAAGATTGGAAGGGTTAAGAATATGTAATGCAATGTCCTTACAAAGGGTAAGACCTGGCTGAACAGCACAGCAGCTACAGTCGAAAGCTGCTGACCAACCAAAATCCATCCCGTAGATCACGCCTACCATTCACCCGCAGTCGACCAACCGGATCACACTCAAGTTTTCAGTGCACCATTGAGGACCTTACATCAAACCCCGACCAATCAATTTCAATTATCTCCCCAGGTGGCCGGTCAGGAAGTGCTCAATACACATTAACCCTTTAACCCACTAATGCTCACAGTGGCCAAACGCACCCTGACAACTTTGATGAAATCTTGCAGGTAAAAGCATAGTAGGGAAAATATTTGAAGGAGAAATGTTAATTAGAACATAACCAACAACTCTCCTTCAAATATCTAGTAAAATCATCCCCAATTCTTAAGGTATTATCGAAAGTGTTTAAGGTCCAGACAACAACTCATGGAGGAACTCTTAAGCATTAACCGGTTAATACCCAAACTGACCAGGGGATCTGGTAAATCTGATACTATATCAATTACAGGAAAACAAAATCAAATCTTAACTTATCAGATTTGTTCTGGGATTCTAATGGGAGAAAACAACTATGACAAATAAGTTTCACGTAAATTCTTGATTTCCGAAAAGTTGCCATTTTTGTCAGGGCCGGTATCAGGGGGTTCTGTCATGGAATTTGTTATTCCCGTCTCCTATGGTGATAATTGGGGGATGAAGAGATCGGTGCAAGCCGGAGGGAGGCCGGCTCGCTGGACCCTGAGAGAGGCGTGTGGGGAAGCTGTCCAGCGATTGGTCGACTGATGGATGGCCACGACAAGAAAAGCTCAACAAGAAAAGCTTGACTCGTCTTGTCTTCGATACCGTACACGGGTGACTGAGGAATGTATGTCATCATTGCGACCGAAATTAACCCTTTAACGTCTGCTACTCTCTTACTTTTACAAATAACTTGCGTATAAAGCGAAATTTCATAAAATATTTGAAGGAGAGTTGTTGTTTGGCTTCTGATCAACATTTCTCCATCTAATGTTTTCAAGAAAATGCTCTTGTAGGTAAAATATTTCCAAAATTGTCAGGCCCCTTTTGGGCGTTCTGAGTGTCAATGGGTTAAGCCATGGCTACCTGCTCCTTCATGGTACCCTCACAGCAGGGTTGCACATCTTCCATTAACCCATACGTGACAGAGCATTCCTCTTAACCCTTCCAATGCTGAGGCTACTTTCGTTCAAAGCACAAAAACGCAAAAAAAATTGAAAACCATCCAAACCCTGTCATGTTGGTATTCATTGGATAGCTCTCGCCGAGTACTCTCAGATGAGTACCCATTTGTCAAGTTTTTTTTGCATCATTTTGTATTGGCCAAATTAGCCACCAGCAGCATAAGGGTAAACACCATCATGCATGAATCGGCCATGAATCGGCACATGTCGTCTGGAGTTTCCATACTTATGAAGATAACTTTGGAATTTAGCTTAAACTTGCAAAATATTTGAAGGGGAGTTGTCGGTAGGGTTCTGGTAGACATCTCTTCTTCAGATGTTTTCCCGTACATGCTTTCGTTTGAAAGATACCCCCAAAAT
>CAWWDR010001039.1:0-17500 GCA_963942565.1 Maea johnstoni | reverse complement strand
GCAACCATTCATTCATTCATTCATTGAATCCCAGAACTTATTTCATTTGTATTGGTATCACCAATGCCACATATGGCTCTAAAGTAATCTTTATTTTAAGGCGGTATATCACTTACAAGAAACATGAGCTACTAGGGCTCGTAGCTGACTGGACCTACGGCTTTAAGTGCCATCTGAAGCACTGGGCAACGAGAAGTAAACTGTCTGGCATAAGGGCAGAAAGAAGTGGCGCCGGCCGGCTCTAAAATAATTTACATGTAATTCAATATTTTCTCAATCCTGAGAAGATAATAGTTTTCAAATGTTACGTGAATCAGTGAGTTAAATATTCAAAACTGTCTTGTAAAGGGTACACTCCATATTAAGTAGTAGTAGTAGTAGTAGTATCATCAGCAACAGTAGCAGTAGTAGGTTAAACTAATGAGGCGTGATCTTTTTCTATGTTCACTTCCACCAGAAATGTCTCTCGTCTTCTTACCGGCTCCTATATGTAATTTGAACCGAATGACTGAACTTAGAGAGCAAGGGACTATGGCATGGTGCAATTATTCACCTTCATTCTTAAAAATGAAATGAGAAAAATAGCTTTGCCTTGACCTTTTGAAAAAACTACTGACATCCGGTTTATGTACATGGATGTACATGGAGACGTTTGTGATAACATAGATTTAGCATCTATACACTTCCTAAATCATACTTCCGAAACTCTCTTTGAAAATTCCACAATATAAAACAACACTATAGAAGTTTTGCATAATGCCATATGGCAACGAATGACACAAAATGAAGATAAGCCACGACCTTTTTATTATTTCTTAAACATAAATAACATTTTCATGAATTCAATTCGGATTAGCAGCCATTTTTGTAACCTTGACAGAACTAACACTTAGGATATGCCGTTCCCACAGTGGGCGGAGTGATCTTTGCCATCCGGAAGGTGGTGATGCGGATCTGGTTTCCTCTCCACATGACCGTGCACGTGTGGTTCGGGCGTAGCAGGAAGCAGACGGTGTAGGTGGCAAGCTCGGCCTCCGGGCTCATGCCGAAGGCGATAGAACTGGTGGTTTTCTTAGCGTTGTTCCAGGTAAATGAATAGGACAACTGATTTGGCTACAGAATCAATAATAGAAAGGACATAAATGCTATTAACTACGAAAAATATCTTCAGGATACCAAAATAGAAATCAAGGCGTAAAATTGAAACTTAACGGCGTATCAATGAATATTTTGTTCAAAAGCGTTTGTGGATTCCTAAATTGAACCTTTTTAAATTTAAAGTATTCAAATATCCCAATCGGATGTAACTAACACACGAGTAAGGAGCTAACTCAGCTAAGGATACAAAAAGGTTTAGTGCAAATGATTTGAATATCTAGTATTTGTTGCGGAATGTTTAATTTCGCGTTATTCGCGCTCTGAGATAGTTCGCAAAAGTAAACCTTTGTGATAAGAGTTCCCCATTTAGTCTACCATATAGCATAGCGAGTTGGCTATTTTCTGAACTGAGGAATGCAAACATCTTCCTCTGTCAAAAGCATTCGAATCAGCAGTGCGTGAAATTTTGCAAGCTCAAAGACATGTTCGTCAATGTTAATCCTTTTTCATGATATAATAAAGGGTGTCTCATTTATTTGCGATCAGAAAATGTATAATTTATCTTTTTTATGACTGCCAATAAATGATACTCGAGCAAAATAGTCTCTTTTTTACTTTTCACTCGAATTTATCGATTTGAACTGTGTTACTCGTTAATACCTCTGCTGTTCTTATCCACGTATTATGGGGCGCCGTTTGTAACATGCACACTTTTGTTGACAAAAGTCACTTTTGTCCAACAAAAGTCACTTTTGTCCAACAAAAGTCACCTTTGTCTGACAAAAGTAATTTTGTCTATGACAAAAGTGATTTTGTCTACGACAAAATTACTTTTGTCAGACAAAAGTTGATTTTGTCAGACAAAAGTTGAATACCGTTGATTGGTTGAATACCTGCGAACGTCCTGATGAAATCAAGAAATCATGGCTCCCATTGGCTGGTAAACGTGAAATGGGCGTTGATGCGGACGCTCGTAGGTATTCAGTCAGTGACCTAATTAACGTAGTAATGTACGCTGGACAGCAACGATTCCTGGCGGGGAAGTGCTGATGTAAGTTATTATTTCCCTTTATCCATTGATATTTTTGGGCTGACAGTTGGGTGGTCTTGAGAAAAATATCTTGTGGACCTGTTGAAATACCGGTTTACTTGGCAAATTCGTTTTCACTGCTTTAACAATTGAATTGTCTGTCCCGGTCTGCGAGATTGAGTCAGATTTGCGATATGGAGTTGCACTCCTGTTCTTTGTTATATATACTTGATACTTAATTTTGTCTTTTTCTTTGTTTTCCAGGCAATTCAAGCGTCATTGCCCATTGATTTGGGCCAGGAACGATCTCAAAACCAATCAAAAAAAAAGAAAAAAAAAAGGAAAAATTAAAGGCCCATCTACTGAGCTGGAGCAAGTTCCTGTGATCTAGAACGAAATACTGCATCTCGATCGAGCTTGGAGATGCTGCAACTCGTCTATTCGATCATGCACGCCGCCTGCCATCGCTGCACGACACTAGGACAAAATTACTTTTGTCAACAGAAGTAATTCTGTCGAGACAGAATTCCTTTTGTCGAACAGAATTACTTTTGTCGAGACAGAATTACTTTTGTCAACAAAAGGAACTTTGTTGAACAAAAGTACTTTTGTCGTGACAAAATTTGCTTTTGTCAACAAAAGTAACTTTTGTTAGACAAAAGTAATTCTGTCTAGACAAAATTACTTTTGTGATACACATAGTGTAACCACTCGCCAAATGTCACATTTTGGACTTCTGTCTAGACAAAATTGCTTCTGTCGACAAAAGTGTGCATGTTACAAACGGCGCCCCATAACGTATTGGCTATCCAGCAATCAATGAAGAACACGTGGTGCTTGACTGAAAACACCACCTGTACCCCTAAGCCCCTAACAGGTAACTTTTTCCAATGCCTCAAGCAGCGAGCCATGTGCTGTGGTAAGACAGTTGTAACAAAAAGCACCATCGAGGGAGGCTCCGTTTTACCGGCAACAAGACAGCTTCAGAGGTGGTAATGAGGAAATACAAAATCTCAATAAGAACCAGCTCCAGGAGGAGAAATCATACTAGAGGTGATATTTCTCCTGCCAGCAAAATGCACTTTCCATTCGTGGCGCCACCTAAGTCTAATAATGAACAACATAGATCCGACGAAACTCATTATTATTTTACTTCCTGATTCATACAGAATAGCTTTAAGGAATTCTTTGAAAAGGTTCCTCCAGACAGCATTTTATCTTATTTACATGAGATTGGTCTGTTTTACAGATTATAAAATATTTTAAGAATTTAGTTTCTTTTAAAACCACTTTGTTGTATGCACTACTTATAATCTAAAACTGTTCATTGTTTTGTGAATATTTATACTTATTCATTGCTTTGTTAGTTTTCAACAATAACAAAGGACCATTTTTTTAACACAAATTTTATGGCACTAAATGGCCTTTTTGTGTGCTGATGAGCCTTTAAGCAACCATTCATTCATTCATTCATTCATTGAATCTCAGAATTTATTTCATTTGTATTGGTATCACCAATGCCACATATGGCTCTAAAGTAATCTTATTTTAAGGCGGTATATCACTTACAAGAAACATGAGCTACTAGGGCTCGTAGCTGACTGGACCTACGGCTTTAAGTGCCATCTGAAGCACTGGGCAACGAGAAGTAAACTGTCTGGCATAAGGGCAGAAAGAAGTGGCGCCAGCCGGCTCTAAAATAATTTACATGTAATTCAATATTTTCTCAATCCTGAGAAGATAATAGTTTTCAAATGTTACGTGAATCAGTGAGTTAAATATTCAAAACTGTCTTATAATGGGTACACTCCATATTTAGTAGTAGTAGTAGTAGTAGTAGTAGTAGTAGTAGTAGTAGTAGTAGTAGTAGTAAGTAGTAGTAGTATCAGCAGCAGCAGCAGTAGTAGGGTAAACTAATGAGGCGTAATCTTTTTCTATGTTCACTTCTACCAGAAATGTCCCTCGTCTTCTTACCGGCTACTATATGAAATTTGAACCGAATGACTGAACCTAGAGAGCAAGGGACCATGGCATGATGCAATTATTCACCTTCATTCTAAAAAATGAAATGAGAAAAATAGCTTTGCCTTGACCTTTTGAAAAAACTACTGACATCCGGTTTATGTATATGGATGTACAATGAGGAAATACAAAATCTCAATAAGAACCAGCTCCAGGAGGAGAAATCATACTAGAGGTGATATTTCTCCTGCCAGCAGAATGCACTTTCCATTCGTGGCGCCACCTAAGTCTAATAATGAACAACATAGATCCGACGAAACTCATTATTATTTTACTTCCTGATTCATACAGAATAGCTTTAAGGAATTCTTTGAAAAGGTTCCTCCAGACAGCATTTTATCTTATTTACATGAGATTGGTCTGTTTTACAGATTATAAAATATTTTAAGAATTTAGTTTCTTTTAAAACCATATGTCAGAATAACCATATCTCATTGTCTGACAAAGGTATGGACCTTTACATTGGGCAAGTTTAGGTTGACCTAGGAGCTGCCAAATTGATAAAGCCAACTGCCACCTGGGGCGTGGCTTCAATGCCACCAGATCTAAAAATATTAGCCGTGGTAAGATGCTTCAATTAGTATTATTTTTAATTGTTTGAATGTATCACCGCCTTGAGGATATACATGTATCATTGAACAACATGATACTCCTGCGTAGCCACAGGGCCATTTTTAGCGGTGGTACCATCCACATCTAACCATAAATAATATACAATCCTAGTCAAAAATTTGCATAAGGCCCGTTCCCCTTGCGCCCAAAATTTCGATAGATACTTTAACACTAACATCATAGTCTCTGACCCCCGCGAATACACACCTTTCTAAAACAACAAAAAAAAATGGTAGAATCGCCGCACAACCCCACTACTAAAACCACGGATGTCGATCACCGGATACGCAACAAGCAGATCTCGCCCAACAGCCTCGGCACAACTCATAGCTCAGATATTGACGACAACCACTCAACGGGTGCGTTCTGGGCATGTGCGTGTGCAACTTACTCTATATTGTAAACGGAACAAGGGCCCACTTTCGTCTCTGTTTCCTATTGGCGTCACGCTGAGACTAGATTGGGCGAGATAAAGTGTGTCCAAGGCTTTATGATGGGGTCCTTTGGTAATTGGTCTGTGGTGACCAATCCATTTTCTATTCATCTAAGCTAAACACACACAAACACGCATACGCAGATCTTATTGACAGTATGAAATATAAGGGCATTACCTCGCAGCGCCTCATGCGTCTGTTGTGGCGGATGTTACCCTCCTGCTCCTCCAGGTAGTACTGGATCCAGCTATGGAAACCTGTCACCCTGTTGCCACGGATCTCGCCTGCGAACACGTGCTCAAATCCACTGCTGTCCAGGGCTTGACCACGAGAACGCGAGTACAGCTTAAACCACATATGCTTCAACTCTCCCTTGAAAGCACTGGCACTTCTGCTGGCACGTCCTACACATCAAATATAGAGTAATCTTCATAAAAGACCCAAATGGCTATTTTATCAGGTACTAAGCCTTTTGTACCCATTTAATCAAACGTGCGACCTCACCCCCGACTCACCATATTTTTGAAAAGTTAATTTAACGTTTGAGAAATCGAGTGTGGTTCATTGCAATACATACTATTAGTCCGTGGGCTAGGAGGGGTTTCCGTGCACCCCCCCCCCCCCCCCCCCAGGATCCTACCAGACCAATGCTATTTTATGTATTTTGGGGTGCTCTTTAAGATTAAGCATGTTAACATTGAATCTTTTGGGATCAACACCCTGTTTAGGGGCATTTTCACTCAAAAATGACTAAAAACGTGTGATTTTTGGGATTCCTTTATATATATTTTTATGTTAGACAGCAGAGGCCCCAAACTTTGAACAAATATACTTCATACATTGCTTGTCGATGCTACATTAAATACAGTACAGATAGTGAACCCTAGTGACCATAAATTGAACTAAAATCTTTAAATATGGCGAAAATAGCAGGTTTTTCTCATTTTCCTGACACTTAAGGCACCCCTGTACACCCAGAATACCTTGCAACCCTATTTTCTTTCATCAGAAAACTACCTTAGTATGTATAGAGGATATCAGAACCTGTTAACAGCTTTATTTTAGAAAGTTCATGGTTTTTGGGCATTTTCACTCAAAAATGACTAAAAACGTGTGATTTTTGGGATTCCTCCATAAAATCTTTATCTCAGACAGCAGATGCACCAAACTTTACACGAATATACTTCATACATTACATGTCAATGTTAAATCAGATACAGTACTGATAGTGACCCCTAGTGGCCATTAATTGAGCTGAAATCTTTTAAAATGGCAAAAATCGCAGTTTTTCTCATTTTCCTGGCACTTAAGGCACACCTGTACACCCAGCATAACCTGCAACATCATTATTTTTTTATCAGAGAACTGCTTTAGTATGTTAAGAGGACAATTGGACCTGTTAACAGTTTCATTATTGAAAGCTTTGCGTTTTGTGGCATTTTCACTCAAAAATGACTAAAAATGTGCGATTTTAGGGATTCCTTCATAAACTTTTTAGGTTAGTCAGCAGAGGCACCAAACTTTACACAAATATACTTCATACATTGCTTGTCAATGTACCATCAGATACAGTGTTATTAGTGACCCCTAGTGTCGAGATATTTAACTGAAATCTTAAGAAATGGCAAAAATCACAGTTTTTCTCATTTTCCTGACACTTAAGCCACCCCTGTACACCCAGAATACCTTGTAACCCCATTATTTTTCATCAGAAAACTGGCTCAGTGTGTTAAGAGGACTATAGAACCTGTTAACAGTTTCATTTAAGGAAGATTCCCATGCTACCTTGCTCACAAGACAAAAAACATGCAAAAAATGGTATGAAAAATGGTCTGATATGGAAAATATTGTGGCATTGCTTGGTGCAATTTGATATCATTCAAATATGTGAATGAAACTTCACACAAATATGCTACTGGCAATAACATCAATGCCTAAACTAGAACCTTGATGAAATTGGCCCTCAGGTGGTCATTTCAGGAACTTACACATTAACAGATAGCTGCAATGGAGAGTCTTAGAAGCATGTATTATGTACATTCAGCATGCTTCATAACTTGCATGCTTCACCCTTTTTTTGCACTAAATATTGGTTCAGGTAATGCCAAGCATTAAAGAATTTGGTAACTTTGACATTCAGGGATATCTAAGCAAATGTTTTGAAAAAGTGGATGTCATTAAGTTACATACATAAGAACTAATAGACCACATCCAGTTCAGCACTTACAGTGAAATCAGCGGTCAAAGCTACTAATAAAAAAGGGTAGTAAGCTACTTGCACTGCTCCTAGCAGGTAAGATGAGGGGGCTGCATTCCCTGTGCAATTTGCAGTACCCCTTTGGTATCTGTAGCTGGCACCAGGCCAACAACAAGGAGCTGTGATGGCTGAAAAGTGCAGGCATTTCACCTGGTGCGGTCTCTGCAACAACTGCGGTTGTTAGCGAGCCCACCCTTGATCCAAGTGCAGTCACTGCGGTCGAACTCAGGGCTGTGGCCACTTCTACACCCAGGACGAAAACTCCTACAAAAGCAGCCCTAAAATCCTTCACCAAGCCTTTTCTGGCAGCCCATCACATTGTGGACTGGATCCCCCATTTTTCCCTTTCAGGGTGGACACTCAATAAACTGTTTGGGGGAGGGGCGGATGGTTTGACCTGATGGAAGACATGGATGAGGACATCCCATGCAGGGAAACATAGACAGGCAGTTAGAGCTCGCAAGCCCCCTTGGGAGTCAACCATGCAGGAGGGCGTGATTGCCTTCCCCCTCTTCTGGGGAAGCGTTTAGAACTCCACACCAAAGCATAGAAAGAGGCACAGCTAGGGCTGCCCCGCAGCATAGGGATCCATCTGCCACACAGCCTAATCCTCAGGTGGCCTTGGGACGAACCTTTGACATGTAGTCATTGATCACAGCCCTGGGGGAAGCGGTCTCCCCCACCTCTACTTCCCCGGCCTAAAGAGGCCCCGACTGAGTTGGCTTAAAATCTGCTCGCTATCTCCTGATGGCCCTGTCAGAGAACTAACAGAAATTGGCAGAGGAGGACTTTGGGTCCCTGAGAAGGGCAAGTAAGAGGCGGCATAATCCCCCCTTTCTTTCCCCTTCATCATCCCTTCCCTCCTGGTAAGACAGGTAGGTCCTAATCATACTCAAGGTCTCTATCAAGGTCTAAGTTGGGTCAATCTTCTCGGCATTGTCCCGGGACCAGTAATCAGTCAAGTCTGAGGGGGAGATGGAGGATGTGGAGAGGCTTGACTCTCTCGGAATCCACCCTCTCGAGGCCAGGTCAGCCCTGGACCACAAGCTCCTTTGGAGCGAAATGCCCATCCCCACAGTGGCCAATACTGGAGCCGCACTTACTCGGTGAACCGTGGTACTTCCTCTGCAGTGCATCCTGCACCTAAGTTGATCTACACCAGCTTGGGCCTTCTGCAAGTTCGGAGTGGTGACCCAGTGCTCCCACCCCATACAGATCTCATAAGATCTTTGAGGGAGTCCTGTGAGGCTCCGAATTTCAGGTTCTCACTGGAATTTTTGCCGACCATCTAGGCATTGGATGCATAATACTCACAAGTTCTTGCCTCCAGAGCCAGATTCCACTCCCGTTGAGGAGTTTGAATTTTTGGTTTTTGCTACCTCAGTTTTGCGGAGCATGGTAGCACCGGCTCCCTAGGCTAGGGACCCAGTAGCAAAAGCGGTAATTCGAGGTCGATGATAGGGTTGTGGTGAAGGAGGCTTCCTCCTTTGCTGATTTGGCGCTTACCCGTTTCTTCCTGCTGTCTCAGGATGATGAAGTCCTGAATATTATGCTATTCTGAATGTAATTCTCCAAAACAAAGCCAGTGGCTTCCTCTGGATATATTCATTCACACTAAACCTGAGACAGCAGTTGAGGTGCTGCCATCTGAATAATATGCAGAAACTAAAGATACCAAAAATACTTCAGTCATGACAATATAGATAGCATGTGCCCAATTCTCATGATCAACACCATAAATGTAACCAGTTTTGTTTGTTTTTTAAAGTGTAAGTTCCTCAAATGACCACCAGGGGGGCAATTTCATCACAGTTTTAGTTGCAACATTGATGTTAATGCCAGTAGCATATATGTGTGAAGTTTCAATCTCATACGTGAATGGTATCAAATTGCATCAAACCACTCGGTGAGATTTGCCTAATCTGACTGTTTTTGCATGTTTTGGTCTTGTTAGCCAGGTAGTATGAAGAGCTTTCCTAAATAAAACTGGCAACATGTTCTCTTATACCCTAAACATACAGAGGCAATTTTCAGATGAAAGAAAATGGGATTGCAGGGTATGCTGGGTGTACATTTTTGCCATTTTTAAAGATTCAGTTCAATTTATAGCCACTATGGGTCACTTTCAGTATTTTTTCTGATTTAACATTGACAAGCAACATATGAAGTATATTTGTGTAGGGTTTGGTGCCTCTGCTGTCTAACTTATATATTTTAAGAAGGAATCCCTAAAATCACACGTTTTTAATCATTTTTGAGTGAAAATGCCCCAAACCATAAGCTTTCTAAAATTAAACTGTTAATAGGTTCTATTGTCCTCTACACATACTAAGGCAGTTTTCTGATGAAAAATGATGGTGTTGCAGGGTATGCTGGGTGTACAGGGGTGCTTTAAGTGTCAGGAAAATGAGAAAAACTGCAATTTTTGCCATTTCAAAAGATTTTAGCTCAATTAATGGCCACTAGGGGTCACTATCAGTACTGTATCTGATTTAACATTGACAAGAAAATGTATGAAGTTTATTTGTGTAAAGTTTGGTGCATCTTCTGTCTAAGATATAGATTTTATGAAGGAATCCCTAAAATCATACGTTTTTAGTCATTTTTGAGTGGAAATGCCCAAAAACGGGAAGCTTTCTAAAATTTAGCTGTTAACAGGTTCTAATATCCTCTAGACATACTAAGGCAGTTTTCTGATGAAAGAAAATGGGGTTGCAAGGTATTCTGGGTGTACAGGGGTGCCTTAAGTGTCAGGAAAATGCCATATTTAAAGATTTTAGTTCAATTTATGGCCACTATCTGTACTGTATTTAATGTAGCATCGACAAGCAATGTATGAAGTATATTTGTGTAAAGTTTGGGGCCTCTGCTGTCTAACATAAAAAATATATAAAGGAATCCCAAAAATCACACGTTTTTAGTCATTTTTGAGTGAAAATGCCCCAAAACAGGGTGTTGATCCCAAAAGATTCAATGTTAACATGCTTAATCTTAAAGAGCACCCCAAAATACATAAAATAGCACTGGTCTGGTAGGATCCCGGGGGGGGGGGGGGGGGGGTGGGGGGGGGGGGGGGGGGGGGGGGGGGGGGGGGGGGGGGTGGGGGGGGGGTGTGCACGGAAACCCTTCCTAGCCCACGGACTATATCTATTGCAACGTGTACTGGTCAGCGGAACAATTCCAATTTCTAAAACGAAGAATACTCTATCGATTTTTAGAATTTTAGTAAAAAGGTCAATTTTCAAAGATCTTCATCTAATTCAAAAGATATTTCTAAATATTTGAATATTTGAAATACTGATGAATTTTCAAACTTTATATTAAACCGCCACGGGTCCGTGACAAACTTAACGATTTGATTTTTGGGAGTTACAGAAAATTTGAATTTGCAACTTTGGGTAGATTTTATTTTCTTTTTTGGAATTTCCCCGATGATTTGAGAAACTGATTCAAAGTGCTTTTACCAGTTTGGATATCTAAATGGTGAAATATGTTTAAAATATCAAACTTGATTTATCAAATCTAGTTTTGCAATTTGAAAGTTTATTAAAATTCTTAATACCTAAACTGCAAACCTGGTACGAAATTTGAATTATTGTATGGCATGTTATTATGGCAAGCGAAAGTGGTTTTTAATGACCATTTTTAAATATTAATAAATATTTATAAATATTAAGAAATCATTTTTAAATATTTGAAATTCATTTTTAAATATTTGAAATTCATTTTTAAATATTTATAATTCAATTTCAAATATTCATAAATCAGTGATTTATAAATATTTGAAATTGAATTATAAATATTTGAAAATGAATTTCAAATATTTAAAAATGAATTTCAAATATTTATAATTCATTTATAAATATTTGAAATTCGGTCCTATTTATAAAATATTTATAAATGAATTTCAAATATTTAAAAATGATTTTCAAATATTTAAAATTCATTTTCAAATATTTGAAATTATCTCATTTATAAATATTTAAAAATGAATTATAAATATTTAAAAATGAATTTCAAATATTTAAAAATGATTTTCAAATATTTATAATTCATTTTCAAATATTTGAAATTATCTCATTTATAAATATTTAAAAATGAATTATAAATATTTAAAAATGAATTTCAAATATTTGAAATTCATTTATAAATATTTATAAATAGATCGAATTTCAAATATTTATAAATGAATTATAAATATTTGAAATTCATTTTAAATATTTGAAATTCATTTTCAAATATTCATAATTCACTTTTAAATATTTATAATTCATTTTTAAATATTTATAATTCATTTTTAAATATTTAAAAATCACTGATTTTTAAATATTTGGAAATGAATTATAAATATTTGAAAATGAATTATAAATATTTAAAAAATGATTTAAATATTTAAAAATGAATTTCAAATATTTAGAAATGATCATCATTTTCAAATATTTATAATTCATTTTTAAATATTTAAAATTCATTTTTAAATATTTATAATTCATTTATAAATATTTAAAAATCACTGAATTTTAAATATTTGAAAATGAATTATAAATATTTGAAAATGAATTTTAAATATTTGAAAATGATTTTCAAATATTTAAAAATAATCATCATTTTCGAATATTTATAATTCATTTTAAATATTTATAATTCATTTTTAAATATTTGAAATTCATTTTCAAATATTTAGAAATCATTTTTAAATATTTATAATTCAGCATGATTTATAAATATTTATAAATATTTAAAAATTCTAAATTATTAATATTTAAAAATGAATTTTAAATATTGAAATTAATTTCAAATATTTGAAAATATTTTCAAATATTTAAAAATGAATTATAAATATTTATAAATGCCTATTAAAAACCACTTTGGCTTGCCATATGTTATTGTATACCCATGTACATGACCTGCGCTAGAAATATGCAATACACCTGACATTTTGTAAAAAGAAATGCGGAAATAAAAATTGACAAGAATATATAGAAATGGATAAGCACATTCGTAACTTAAATTGCATTTAATTGGGAGGGGGTACCGTATCCCAACGAAGACCAGACAATTTCATTCATATTTACCATTTCTTGAGAGGAAATTCCAAGCTGTCTTCATGACCTGTGTCTCCATGACGGCGTCGAGGAAGGCATCCTGCGCAGCTAGGCAGTCAGCGCCACAGTCCTCGTCTACCCCAGCCAGGGCGTGTAGTTCTCCAGCACCTCCACAAACGTACGGTAGGTCGGCCTCAGGAGCACGCTTGCGTCAAAAGATGTGAACAGCCTGGGAACGGAGAGAACGTTACAATGATGACACTGTTACTATTAATTTGAATTCAGGAGTTCTCCCTTAACAGGCGCAATGGGCGCAAATGCGCCTAGATTTTCAAATCTGCGCCTAGAATATGTCTGTCTAGGCGCCCGAATTGCACCTAGACTTTGAACCACGTTTAAATATGAAGTTGCAAAAATATGGGCAAGAAACTTTATACAATACCTAAATGATCATTATACCAGGTATACAGTGTATATGTTGAACACCTGCAGCTCAAATTATCCAAATGGTAAACTCAAAAGGATTCCCTTTTCAATTAAACAGTTTATCGTTGCTTTGTGTGTCACAAAATGCCATCATTTTATCAATTTGAATTAATGGAATGGACATGAAGGGATGAAATCCCTACTAGTACATGTATTAAAAATGCAAGGATAGCTAATCGGTACTTAGGAGTTGCCCTTGGAGGGGAGTTTCATAAAACAAAATATATCAAATAAGAAAGTCAATTACTAGATCTAGTATATATAGAACCATTTGTCGTCTTTGGAGATATGTCGTCTCAAGTACAAGATTTGTAATGCATTTTGTATTAAGGAACGATCTTTATAGGCAGATGGTCTCAATCAACAGGTTATAACTTCATATTTAGCAAGCTTGATATTCCAATGCTTTCAAAATTGAGCTTCCGCATATATATGGATGGATCCACCTACTTTCTTTGATTTGCATCAATAGTGAAGTCTTTTCCTATAACGTCACGGCTGTACAGTTCTTCTCCCAGTTCCATGAGTTCATCGTCACTGGACATATTGTTCGCTATCGGCTTCAATAAAAGACTCTTTTAATATGATTACCTACTTAAACCCATTAATGCTAAATGATTAAAGGGGAACATTGATTTGAACACTACCTACAATTCTCATAACAAATACTAGTAGTTAAAAGTTATCTTTAATTCCTAAGGAAGTGTCAACGGTACTATAGATCCAGACGAAAATTGCCCATGGAACTTAAAGTAATGGGTAAATATATCCGCCACAATTTGTTCGCTGTAGCCGTGAAAACATATCCTACTTTGGGTCAAATGATTTAAAACAGCCACATGATGTGTGGTACTGCTTACTACACTATTTCTTTCAAAGAAAATGGTTTGAAAAGGTAGCAGTTGGAATGGCTTAGCTCATTTTGACTATTTTCACCGGCATTCTCTACTCCTCATGCTCTTAAGGTTGGTACATAATAGTCAGGGACCCAACCCTTGAAAGTGCTTAAAAAAGGGTTTGACCTTTGACCATCAGATATAAAATTAGGTTTCTTTAACTTTACCCTAAAAGGAAACTGCTTGTTGGGACTTTCAGCATTCATTGCGAAAGTGCATTTTTGGGGCATTTTACTGCATTTTTGAGCAAAAATGTACATTTTTAGGGATTTGCTCACAGAAAAATACATTTATTGGAATAGGAACTTGAAACTTGCCACAGATAATCACTATGGGATGCTTCTTGTCACTGTATCATAATAATTTGAAAGAATCTAAGCAGAGGCTCGAATTTGGCCATTTTTTCAGTGAAAAATGTTGAAAAACGCATATTTTCTATGAATTCTGACTTGTAAAAAGTGTTTTAACAATTCCAAAATTAGATTTTATTTTGTGTTTTACTCAACATAGAAAATCAACTACAATACTCACTGTAGATATAAACATCCAATTACAAAATTGTATAATAATTGCTTGTTACTTTTGGGTTGATTTTAAGTAAAAATGTGCAAAAACCTGCAAATTTTGCGACTTTTTTGTGAAGTATTGTTCACTAGGAAAAAAACAAGATTATTGGAAAAAATACTTCCACATCAGTAATGGGTGTATTCTAAATTGAAAAAACATGTTATAGGGCGGCATGTACTTCTTTATCAAAGGGGGGGGGGGGGGGTGGTATTTAAAACATGCTTGTAAACCACTTGACAAGTTCATGATTATGAACTTCCTTTTGCTATATGCTGGTTTGAAAGGCTAAGAAATTTGTTATCATGTATAAAATGGCACTTGTTTCATGCAATATCTTATTGCCTAAAGGGTCTTTAGAATCTATACCCTTGAGTGCTCTATGCCCTGCCATTTTCTACAAAGACCAAAATCAGGTCTGATATCAATATTAACTATATTTTATTTGCCTGGCATATGTTGCTTATACATGAACTGGTTTTTAGTCACAATCCAAGAGATTTTATTTTTGAGCAAAATGAAACACAATTACCCCCTACCCCCCACCCCCCCTTATTTTTGCTAAGTCGCTTTTGTATCTCATTATGAAATAATCCCCTATGTGGCATTCATGATTATTGTCATGCTGTTTGTGCATCATCGTGGAAACAAGTTTCAATACTCTACAATGCTATCCCTGGGATATGTGTACTGTCCTATATATTGTCAACATAATATTTTATATGCTTATAGAATTGAACTTGACGTGTATTATATTCAGTTTGTGTCCAAGCAGTCAAACGGAGCTCATACTGCCAGCTCTTAGCTCTTAAAGATAGTTTGGTATTGGAGGTTAATGGTAACGAAGGTTAATGGTAACGGAGGTTAATGGTAACTGAGGTTAGAAATACTTCTAATAATGCCTGATTAGTTCTAATATGACAGATAAATACACAATGTTACACTTAATTTCATTGAAATAAGATGTGGTAAGAAATATCTTTTCAGTCCATTTACATATTGTTTGCATCATAGTTATTTACCCCAGACAGCCAGCCCAGATAAGCCTTCTTGAAATATATATATATTTAAATTTCGGAAAAATGTAAATTAAAGCACCATTATGAGTTAAAATGTTCAAACGGCCTTATCCTGTCTTATTTAAATACAACTTGTAAAATTTGTAGTGGAAAGGGGGAATTTATGATTAGATTTTGATTTGGTAACGGAGGTTAATGGTAACGGAGGTTTAAAATATTTCTATTAATGCCTGATTAATTCTCATATGACCATGGCGGAAATACTAGTACTGTTTTCAAGTATGTGTGTCACTGTGTTGTATCAGCTGAACACATAATAATGAGAGGGAAACACCTAATTAAGGAGTTATGAGGCTGCACGGAGGTTACTGAAAAAAATGACCAAAAAGCCATAAACTTACTAATACTTGTCCTTTGTATGGAATGGACAGTCAATGAATCAAATGTTAATAATAATAATAATAATATTATACTACGATTCAGGTAAAAGTAAAAGTATCAAATCACTGCATTTTGAAAAGATAGTGGATAATATTTGAATACTTAAATCATGGTAACGGAGGTTAAATGCATATTTGGGACATATTTATGATCAAAATTACTCATAGATTTGCAACAGGCCCATTACAAAAATGCTATACCTTGAACAAGCTTTTGTATGAATGTTTGTTTTTAGAATAACTTTGAATGAAGTACATGACATAAGCAATATATAGCAAAATCATAGGCCTTTCAAATGGTGGAGACACCCAGTATTAGCATAATTCACAGATTTCTTCTCCTATATACAAAAATGCATTATGGCCATAGCTTGTGGAATGATATTTTTCATTTTGTAATTACCCCATAAAGTGGGGAAAATGAACTGATGCAGGGTCGTTAGCTTTTTGCATTCAAATCTTTGTTAATATACAGGGGACAGCATTTTTTCCGAATTTGGCCACTTTCTGTAGAATGACTGATATATATATATATATATATATATATATATATATATATATATATATATATATATATATATATATATATATATACATATATATATATATATATATATATACATATATATATATATATATATATATATATATATATATATATATATATATATATATATATATATATATATATATATATGTGTATATATATATATATATATATATATATATATATATATATATATATATATATATATATATATATATATATATATATATACATATATATATATATATATATATATATATATATATATATATATATATATATATATATATATATATATGTGTGTGTGATATAGATATATATATATATATATATATATATATATATATATATATATATATATATATATATATATATATATATATGTATATATATATATATATATATATATATATATATATATATATATATATATATATATATATATATATATATATATATATATATATATATATATACATATATAAGTATATATATATATATATACATATATATATATATATATATATATATATATATATATATATATATATATATATATATATATATATATATATATATATATATATATATTTATATACAGGTGAACTTGGATATGACGGACCACTGTGCGACGGATTTTTTGCATATGACGGACGATATGCTTGGTCCCAGTCCGATGCATATCAAGTATTCGTCACATGTATACGACGGATTTTGCATATGACGGACCAATTTTCCTGGTCCCATTGGGTCCGTCATATCCAAGTTCACCTGTACTAGTATATATATATATATATATATATATATATATATATATATATATATATATATATATATATATATATATATATATATATATATATATATATATATATATATATATATATATATATATATATATATATATATATATAACGGTGGCCATAAGGGTGATATCTCGACCTCATAAATACATTATTTACGAGGTCTTCAAATTTCTCTAGTTCGCGAACGGAGTCAAATAAGGGTCAGACATCCAGAAGGCGAGACTGCAAACATGAGAAGCTAGCC
>CAWWDR010001037.1:0-15000 GCA_963942565.1 Maea johnstoni | reverse complement strand
TTACTATTGAAGTAATAATATTGATTCCAAGTGGAGTTTCTAGATAGCCAGTAGTGATAGCACTCTCAGATAAAATGAATTCTGGAAAACCTAGTTCTATGATCCAATCTTCTATAGTAGACCACAATTCTTATGACTCTGTACATACCAAAAACATATGTTCGACACTCTCTGTATCTTTGTTACATACTTATCTGGAATACTTATATGTTTCTGAGTACAGACAATCTATGCATTCCAGTTATGCCGGTCACCAAGGAAAGCCTTTTGCAATGCTGAACGTTTATATAGCACATACTATTTGATAACATTGATAATACTACGCTAGACAGAAATATGATACCGTTATTCTTAAGTAACCCTTGTTAGTCCAAATAATAATTTTGCCACCAAATCCTCGAGTCAACTTACAGTAGGGAATTGGCCTAAATCGAGTATCAGTTTGTTTGTCTTTGAATACCTTTAAAATTAGAATTTGGCTAACCGCAGTTATACGACATACCAAAATATATATAGACTCGAGGACAACATTTTGATAGCAAAATTGGCTAATAATTTTCCAATATCAATGGATCGATCTTTGTTATCTTGATTACTATCAACACGGTAACCTAGTAACACAATAAAGCCCTAATTTATCTGAATATCAATAATCATACAGGTACTCCACTGCTATTTCCCTATATATAGACATCAACGCATTTCTGCAAAGATTAACCAATTGATCCACTGAAAGGTTTTGAAGTTATACAACTTTAAATATTAGTCGGATACGTTAGTTTTACTGGCGAGTGCATCATTGTTTTTTTTTCAAATTCTGTATGTTTTTCCTATATTTCTTTATTCGCGTAAAATATCAATACATGCATCATTGCGAATAGGAATAACACCACGGTTAACTGCACACATTCCCATTACATGAATAGTTGTATAACTCTGGTGAATAAAAGGACACCAACGTTATTGCCTATAAGCAAATTCAATTGTGACTCTACTTCGAAACGTCATTCATCAATACAAAGATGAATGGTGATGTTGCTAGCCGAAGAAAGTCAAACAAAGTGAAAGTATCACTAATTATATATATTATGACATTTGTGACACATCACTGTGATCTTACTGACTACATTCCGGAATAGTTCTGAACTGCCATCATTGATCCACTTATCTAATCCTGCCAATCATATCCTATGCTTCAAATTTAATAACCACATTGAGCGTTGAAGAAGACAACTCAAGCTACTCAAGAGTCTGGGCCTCAGCCATTGTAAATCTAGGTCAAACATCTAGGATAGGGAAAGATACTAAACATTCTCATGCTGGCTTAGTTTTAATCATTTGCTGCATATACCTGTGCTTATATTAGTAAAACAACTGAACGAATGTAAATCGTGTTGAAATTATCATTCATACCACCACACCCCTGTCTTTTTGTACCACCAATTGCTGCATATGATTTTACCATTTTCTGTTTGTCACGTTTTTATGAAACGTTTGTCAAAAGCACTGCAGCCTATGATGCACTGCTCAGAGAATGGAGACAGGAAATGTGCAGTTTATTACTTTCATAAAAGCTGATATGTATGTGAGCGTTCCCTTTAACAATGCCAGCTGCCCTTGAGAGTTGACCTATTTTATAGAGTTAATTAGGTCACCTGCAAATAATTGAAATCATAGCAATATTGAGTTCAGGAACCGTTTGTCAAATTCATTCGTAATTTGGCATTGTACAAGAGAACCCAATGAAAAGTTGGACGTTTTACCCGGGACTCAGATTTTTGGTACCATCTTACAACAGTTGTTCATATCAAGGATTATTCAAGCCTTCAGTATAATAAGAGTGAAAATACAACATACAAGTTTCAGAAAAGAACATATATAGATTACTGTAGTAATTTATATTAGTTTACATCATAATAACAGCCCATAAATTTTAGCTTAACTCCGAAAAAAACACTAATTGTTTGTTATGTGATATATCTTTCTAATTATAGGCAGATTTAAAGCTTAACCCCGAAAAAACTCTTAATTGTTTGTTATGCGATATATCTTTCTCATTATAGACAGATTTAAAGCTGTGTCAGATAAGAAGGTTATGTGTATTTATCTTCAGGTAGTCTACCTGCCGCGACTGAGGACGTCCATATCTGTCGAGACTGTTGAACTATGACTTCGGTGAATATATCATGTATCAGAAGTTTACTGTGGTAGTAAATGTCATGTATCACATTGAACAGTACTCATACCGGTATACGGTGTCATAGCCGGGACCTAGAGACTGTGTGCCCAAAATTTGAAATTCTAGGGAGACAACATTATACTCATATTACAACCATAAACATTTATTTATTTGATGAAGTAACGCATAATTTGCACATACAATGTCATTGAAATAATGTTGAGATGAGAAAAATCTATCACGTGCTTAATATTGGTATTTTAAGAAAAGATTTTGGGTGTCAAGCAGGATGGTTTTTGAAGGATTGGGTGTCCAAATAACGCCCTGAGAGCTTGCTGGCTAAATATATATATACATATATATATATATACTAGTATATATATATATAAATATATATATATATATATATATATATATATATATATATATATATATATATATATATATATATATATATATATTTATTCATATATATTCATATATATATACATATATATATATATATATATATATATATATATATATATATATATATATATATATATATATATATATATATATATATATACATGTATATGTGCTGTGATCAGCTGTCAAGAAGCAAGTTTGTGCATTTGGAGGACGAATGATCAATTCGGTCAAAAGTGTAAAAACAACTACTCTTATCTTCATTTTGACACTATCATAATTGTGTACATACTTCTTAAGTGTTTTTCACCTCCCGTCAACTAAGCACACTATAATGTTGATGTATGGAGTCGGCTCTCCCCTTTCTCACCTTTGATACGGAACATTTTTTATATATTGTCTTCATGAGAGCAACACGATATGATCCATTTATCTCATGATTGGCAAAATTCTAGGCTTTTGATTGGTCAATTGCAGGTTAATATGAGGCTGTATCAACCTCTCAGAATCCTATATTAACCTCCTAGTATTCTTATACTTATCAGCTGCTTTTTAGGTTAGGGAGAGTTGAGCATTGCATGAAATGATTATGCCCATGATGCAATTCCCAATTCTCCCTACCCCCTAAGTGCATGATGTAATCACCTATTCTACCAAACATTGCAGGATGGCTGCCCTAGTAGCAGACAATGCTCTGCTGCTAGAACCAAATTGTATTTATGTATGTATGTTCGTTTTTATTACCTATGCAGATGTCGAGGGGCAATCATGAGATAAATTCGTTATCAACTGTTTTGGAGTATGATACAACTTATATCTCGCAATCAGAGGGCTGTATCACCCGAGGCGCAGCCGAGGGTGATACAGCCCTCTGATTGCGAGATATAAGTTGTATCATACTCCAAAATAGTTGATAACTAATAGTATACCACAGCTGCTGGCTACTGGCTTGTCACGAATTAGCCTTAATATGGCAGAAAAAGTGAAGAAAAATTTCCAAACTTCCAATTTCTTTGTGTTCTTTCTATTGTCTCAAATACATAAGAATGAATTTGATATTGAGTAAGAGTGCTCAGTCAAGATTTTCTTGCCCTCTGATTGGGGGAAGGTAGTCGACTGTGGTACAAGCCGTCGACCCTTCGGAATCTCTGGCATAGGTGATATCCCTCTGGGTTACTCGGCGGCGCCTCGTATCACGGGGCCTACCCCGGTAGCTGTGTGGTCGAAGGCGTTGCCACTGACTGCTAGCTGTCTATCATCACTTCCTGGGTTCGTATCCCGCCCAGGACATATGAGAAAGTTGCCGGTGGGGCGGTGGTGTTCGTTGGGTGCTCCCGTTTCCTCCATCATTTACAACAGGCCAGTCACGACTTAGCCCCAATATGGCAGACAAAGTGACGAAAAAAAAGAAATTCCAAATCCAAAGCCTCAAAGCACGTCGGGTATATCACATATCGCATAAACCATAGTTTTCCTGGGGTCTATCTATCACAACGTAAATATAAAATCAATGTTTTATCAAGTTTCATACAGTGCAGACATTTAATTCCTGCATCATATTGCGTGGGTAGCCCGGTTATGACACACGACCGCACACCTGATTGCCACAGTTTCCTCGATATGGATGCATGGATGACCTCACAATTGAACGCAGCTTAGATTTGCAAGCTACGTCGGTCATCGATGTGCGTAGCTTATTTTTTGACATGTTATCTACGGGTGTTTGCACAACTAGGAACTGGAAGACGTCCGGTCGACTGGTGCTAAAGTGGTCGCTGTCTTTTACCACTGAGGGCCTGCCCAGATAGCTGAGCGCTGCCCTTATAGCTGAGTGGACTAGGGTATGGCCACTGGCTGCCTGACCATTCACGCAATGAATAAAAGTTTACAAATACCAGGATGTGCAATGAAGGTTTAGCTTATTGACCATCCAAGCATTGGGTGAAAGTATAAATACAAGAACGCATGATGAAGATATAGTCTATAGACCATTCAAGCATTGGTGGTATACATAATACAAGGCGTGCAATTTAGTTACCAGTGACGCTGGGTAAGTCTGTGGTGTCGTCGGGTACTCCGTTTTTCTCTATTCACGATTTACCATTGATGCCAGAAGAAATATTGATACACAAAAATCTCAATCCAAATTCCAGGTGGCATAGTCCTATCTAGAACAATGCCTTGTTCTCAAAACGCTCTAACTATCAATCTATATGTCATTAGTACTGTCCAGCTTATCTTCCCAAGGGTCAATGGTTAGATGTAAAGGTTCAATTGTTTCTAAGTTTGCACAATGATCTGCTGATAGGTACTTGTAATCGCTCCTTAATGTATGGACTCAGGTTATATTTCATTATGGTCCAAAGCGAGGCAATATTTGAATTCTATTCATCGTAATATTTTTGCAAAATTGTAACTAAATCACGATTATTACCCTCTATATTGAAAACACATTTTCAGGAGAAGTCACTGGTTCCTGCTGACTCTTCTCCAGTCATTTTAGTTATGCTTGAAATGCTGACTCTTCTCCAGTCATTTTAGTTATGCTCGAAATGAGATGAAGAACCAGCTCTTAACATTTCCCAACAAAAGTATTACATTACAACAGTTATCAACACTTTAATAGATAGATAAAAAATAGTATACCACTAACTCACTTCAAATGTGTTTTTAAATCGTGGCATACGCAAAGTAAATAATTTTCGAAAATGTGACCCAATCATGGTCGACGAATGACAAATGCGGGACTGTGCTCTATTAATAGCCATGAGCGGCGATAAAACAAGATGCAAATACACCCACAGGTGTAAAAGGTACCTAATTCGGTATTGTGATATAATTATGAATATTTCTTTCAATAGAAATATTCTAAACTATTTACAATTTCGATAAAGTTAAAGTTGAACAGTTTTATTTAATCAAATAACTTGCAAAAGTTAATTTGGTCAACTACTCTAAGCACATTACTGTACTCCAATCTACCTATATAAGTAGCATCATTGGCATTGTTAGGGTAAGCACAATCGATGGTTGTTGCGCTTTCCCGGTCTCCCTCCCGATTTGTCATCAGATCCGGAGCGCGAGGGGAATGATAATTGTGGGTGAGGGTGTGTCGGTGGTTCGCCCCGATACCCTCCACTAACCTTGACCGTGGCCTGCCGTGTGGACCACGGCATTGCCAATGACTGCTAGCTGTCTCTTGACACTGTCCAAATTTGAGTCCCTGCTAGGGCATGACAGATTGATGCCTTAGACTTGAAACCAAGTGGCGGATTGGTTTCCCTATCATCCACACCTACTTACATGCGCCCTAGCAGCAACTTAGCAGAAAAACTGACCACAAATGAAAATTCCGAATTTATGTTTTAGCGTGTTCCTGTGTGGCAGCGTAAGCAGGGTCTACCAACTGCAAGATCGGATTAGCATGCGATACCTTCACCACCCTAACCCCGAGAATGCTCGTAGCATTAAGAAATTACGAACAAATATGTAAATTTAACTGAATGACCAAAGTTCGTGGAGAATAACTAGGACGACTGCAAATGACATGAGCTTCAGCCGGTTTAACATCTCATTTATCAATTTCATATCTGTTAACCGAGCTTTTTGAACTTTTGGTACATAAGTTAGGTAGCCCTAAGTGTGTGGTCGCAGGGATATCTGTGTGCTCTAATATTTATTTCATTAAAAGAATTGCCAAACGAAAAAAAAGGACTTCTCTACTTCCTCCACCTGTTACAACTGCCGAAATACGCCCTAGCCGAAATTTGGCAGAAAAAACTGACAAAAAATGAAAATTCCAAATTCTGGTTTCAGCGTGTTCCTGAGCGGCAGCACAGGCAGGGTCTACCAACTGCAAGATCGCAGTTCGTGTGTAATGCGATACCTTCACTACCCTACCCTCGAGAATACTCGTAGTTTCATTAAAAGAATTGCCAAACGAAAAATAAAGGATTTCTCTAATTCCTCCATCTGTTACAACTGCCGAAATACGCCCTAGCCGCAATTTGGCAGAAAAAACTGACAAAAAATGAAAATTCCAAATTCTGGTCTCAACGTGTTCCTGAGCGGCAGCACAGGCAGGGTCTACCAACTGCAAGATCGTAGTTCGTGTAGAATGCGGTACCTTCACTACCCTACCCTCGAGAATACTCGCAGCGTTATGGAATAACGAACAAGATAGGGTTGAGTTTAGATCCCAGTCAGATTTGAGCGTTCCCGGCATGCTTTGCGGTATTAGATATCCGCGGGAAGGTCAAAGCTCATATAAAGCTACACTTAGTTTCATAATGGCATATAAAAGACAATATTGACAAACAAACAAATTTTCTTTATATGTTTGGCCATATTATTCATTTTGAACTGAAGTCTTTTTAATCCAATTTTTGAAAAACAAGTCACATAGTTTCGCATCTGTGTTACACCGGCTTGGTCTACCGCGACTGCTACGACGTGCATTTTAGAGCACGTTTGTGGTGAAAGATCTCAATAAAAACGAAAGGAATATTTTCCAAACTTCTGTGAACAATATATGCGTATATATCGCTGCCAAAGATAATATTTGAGTTTGTGAACGATAGCCATTTAATCGCGAAATTTATCTGAAAGGACTAGGTAGAACTACATCGAGGACATGACGAGCACCCATATTGACAGTGACGTCACTAGACTGCAAAGCATGCCGGGAACGCTCAAATCTGACTGGGATCTAAACTTAACCGATGCGAAGACGCCCATTGGGCCCCAAGATAGAACTAGAATTAATCATGAGTGATGTTGCAATCAGATATCTAGGCGCTCTGATATTTTTTTGTCAATTTGAAATATTTCACGGTTACTATCTGCAGGGCGGGTACTTTCCAGTTAAGTACAAATTTATAAATCAATAGTTGTTGTTTTGTTTTTATTTTTGCATTTGCACCATTTGAAATTCGCCCAAAGTATGCCTTTATTAGGCAGATATTACATGCACCTGGATGGTAGGGCCTTTTTGTGACTACTGTGAAAGCTTTGACATGTCCAGGGCATCATGTTTGATTGTTAACCCACATTAACCACCTGCATTAACCAATGATTAAGATAATTGGTTTCGCATCGTTTTTTCTAGGGTTGTCCTGCCACTGAAGCATCAGTGATATTAATATTTCATATTTTCCTTTGAATATAACTCCATGCTCTGAGTGCAATTTAACTGCCAGCAGACTCCCCGCAGGGCTTGTCCATATGTAAATATGGTGAAGAAGCTTCGGGTACCAGAGGAGAAACCCTGATTATTTTGGCCAGTTTGAATCATTGAAAGATAGAAACGTAACAGCCTAGTTTCTAAGCTGTTTTAGGTTTATCTACATGTTTTTTGAATATGCCTTTATGGTAATGCAGTAACCAGTGTTGCAATTCATAGTATCCTTCCTACGGGTGATTGGCAATAATATACTGGCTGGTCAATTCAAAGGTGAAGGGTAGCGTTTTAAGAATGAGGATCCTGCAGTACAGACAGTTAATTGCTGCACCAGTCGACCGGGTGTCTGCTAGTGGCTGGTTGTACAAACACCTATGGATAGCTTGTCAAAAACTAAGCCAAGCACATCAATGACCCACGTAACTTGTGAAACTGCGTTCAGATGCGAGGTCATTCATGCATCCATGCCAAGAGAACGGGGTGGCAATAGGGCTTGCGGTCGTGTATTATGCCCGGGCTGCCCATATATTTAGTGCAGGAGTTACATATCGCCACTGTATTCTTCGGCCGTTTATGTTTTATCTGGGGCATGTTTTGTTGACCCCTTACCAGCCTCGTGTTCGACCTGGGCCTTGTTCAGCACCATAAACGTTGATCAACGTTGATCAACGTTTCCCGTTCAGATCGTCATCGCAACTAAACGGGCAAATCGTTCAGAATCCGTTTTCCCAACACGTTGATCAACGTTGATGGTCCTGAACAAGACCAAGTCGAACCCGAGGCTGGTAAGGGGTCAACAAAACATGGCCCTGGCACAGCTATTAAAAAGGCTAGTAGAGCCGTTTTGGACTTAGTAGCCTATATATTTCGTTATCTACGTTGATGACATTCTGACCTGCGGGTGTCAAATGAGTTCAGCCAGTACCCCTGGCTGGCTTTACTGTTGTTAAGGGCACGTCTAGTTGATTATCTGTTTCCCATGTCCAAGGTACTGAAAATTAGGGTCGGTCGGTCGGGTAAAAAAAAAAAAAGGAAAAAAAAAAAAAAAGCCAGACGTACCTATAATAGGGTATCAAATTTCTTTATTTGTGACAGAAATGCTGCCAATGCCATGGCAAGAAGTACAAATATGTGTACATGATGTTCATGAGACACATTTCCCTCTGTATTATTCTTCAGCTTGTTCATACAGAAAATTGTGCAGATTTGAAAAATGTTGAATTCGCAGGCTCCATTATAAATAAACTTAATTTATAAAATTTATTTATTTCATTCAAAATGCAGTTCTCAGAAGAAAAAAAAGCTCCTCTGGACAGGGTCGGTCGGAAAGTAAAAAAAAAAAAAATTTTTTTTTTTTTAGGGTCGGGCCCAAAAATAGGGTCGGTCGGGACATGGGAAACAGATAATCAACTAGACGTGCCGTAAGATACGTACCCTGGCAAACACCGTGACAGACAGGAGCTATCGAGAGGTCTACATACGGAACAGTGAACAATAGTTCAGTGACTTGTAATCGGTCAATTATAGTTTGGCAAGGGTCAAAATAGCTTTGATTTCTATGCTGTCATAGGTAGTGTTTCTGTTTTTTCATGATATCAGGCATCAAGTGGTCAAGGTGACCAGAGTGGCCAAAAAGGTTCACACATATCTCACCAGGTGAATGGAGAACTCAGTTTGAGTATGACAGCCAAAGATAGGATGACCCTATGGTGCCATCTATCCGTCATATCTGGAACTACACCACATTTATGTTAGTCAACTAAGAAGGAAATGGTAACATTTCAAGGACTCGGAGCCTAGTCTTAGGTGGTTCTGTTGGACATACCCTGTTTCTCAGGCTGCCGTACGATAGGTATAATGCCTCGTATATGCAATAGATGGCAGCACAGTTATCAGTTTTCAGCTGTTAAGAACTAAATCACTTTGGCGCCACCCTTTGGATTGATGAAGAATAAAACCTGGACTGAAATCAACTCAGGGTTGGTTATGGAATGTAACAGGCACCCACTATAGAAAAGTGCTAATGGGCAAGTGTCACACAGAATCGTCTAAATTGTTTGAGGTTCCGTCATTTTATGGGTATAATGTTACAGAAAATTGCAAAATAATTGGATTAGGAAATCGACATTTAGTTCAACGCTAAAACTGATACATAGGATGTTTCATAACGTACCATAACTATAAACTTGGGAACTGCGTTGAACTGTTCTATATTTCTAGAGCTAGTAGTCTTTATGTATGTACGAAATAATGGACAGCTAGTGTGGTCGGGGAGGATGTTGTTCTTGGCCGCCATTTTAACAATTGGGCTTACCAATTATTGTCGAAATCGTAACCCTAATTAATATGAGCATGGTACAGGGTTCGAACACTCTCTCATGTATGTATGTATGTATGTAAGTATGTATGTATGTATGTATGTATGTGTTATCTATGTATTTATGAATGTATGTATGTGTGTGTGTATGTATGTATGTATGTATGTACGTATGATATATCATACACATATGACATACTCGTCGTCTGCCTTGTTGACCTAGCTTCACCGGTAGTCACTCGGCAAACTCCGTAGATGTTCGCGGGTATTCGGGCTAGTGAGTGCTAATCAATTAGCCCATTATGTTGCTGTGTGATAATCAATTAGCACACACTGTTGCTGTGTGTTATTAAATTGAGTAACACCCGCTGTTGGGGACAACAACCTGTCACTAAGGAGAGAATATAACATGGCGATTAATCGGGGGCCCTTGACCAACCAGAATAAGGAATCTTCACATGAGGTACAATATATATATATATATATATATATATATATATATATATATATATATATATATATATATATATATATATATATATATGTATATATATATATATATATATATATATATATATATATATATATATATATATATATATATATATATATATATATATATATATATATATATATATATATATATATATATATCCAAAGCGCAATAGTTGTGTGATAGAGGTAGCCTCTCACAGCTATCTGCCCAGACGTATAAGGTCACAAATGTGTGGACACGTCTGAAGTGTTTATACATACATTCCATCGCGAGACGTGACCTGGTCGACAAGCAGTAAATATTGTTCCAATTAGCATACCAGCAGAGAGCTCCAATGACCTTTTAGCATATATAGTGATTACATTTAGTGTCTGGACTAGACTGTACTCTATGACAGGGGTTTCAAGCTGTAGCCTTGTGCGAACGTGGCTTCAAAACGTGCGCAAAACCATAAACCTAATGCGCTGTTTGATTGGGAGATTTTCGATGACCAATTGAGTCAGATATTTTATCACTTGAATTATTTTTGATATAGATTGCATTAAAACCAGTTAACTCAATTTAGTAATACTGTATATTTTAGTGGTCTTGGTCTTAACTATTGCAATAAGGCTAGTGGAATTGTGCCAACGGATGAAGTATTGTCAAGTGCATGAATAAAGGAGTAAGATTGGAATTTCACTACAACGAACTCGAACATAATTTTAGTGAAATACTTATGGCCCAATACAGAAAAATAAACACATTTTAACCATTTTACAAATACATGTACAATTATTGCAGTCCATTTGGCTTATATTAAACCCCGAATGTCGATCTACTTGATTTCATTCATCTAAGATTGGACCGAATCCATATACATGTACTAATATGTGATACAATATCATAAGGCGTAGCCAGATCATGACCTATATATGCATCATCACAGATGAGTGTGCGCACTTGCGCTGTTTATTTCAGCAAATGTTAACTATTTTTGTTTCTATATGACTTGATGCAGTTTTTGTTCTATTTGTGATGCAGTTTAAAGTGGATATTACATTGTCGTTAGCAGGAACTTGAATATCATAACCGTCATGTTTGCATTAATTTCTTTGTAACTCTGTGGCCAATAGTTCGTGTATTGGTAGTAAGTGCACATCCTGGACATTTCTCACTCTCGTATTTAGTAACTGTATTACGCAATAGATGGCGTTCATAATCAGAACCTACAAATCTTCGTGACAATTGCAGGCAGTGAGCTCGTGACAACATTATACTTTACGGGCAGGGGGATAGGTTATGTGGTTTCGTGTGTTAATGTGTGTTAGAGAGAGAGAGAGAGAGAGAGAGAGAGAGAGAGAGAGAGAGAGAGAGAGAGAGAGAGCCCTACTACATGCTTATATACTGCCAATTTGTACTTTCTATAGAAAAGAATACTTTCTATAGTTACTCTTAACCTCTTAACCATGTAAAGGATAGCTTGCGCATGGGCGATTAAACAAAAATGGTTCTTCATCTTACCCATACTCAAACAGAGTCCTTTGATCCCCTGGTGAGAGAAATGTAAACTAAAGTGACAACTTTGGTCAGCTAGACTAGTTGGTGCCTGGCAACAGAAAAAATACATACGATAGCCCAGAAATCTAGACTAGATAATAAGCACTGTAGAAGATGTGACATTGCGAAGTCGAATAATGATATTCACCCCTCCCTCTTGAAATACCTATCTATTGTACTCCACGTGACGTTCTCAGGAAGTACCTTTTATGCATGAATCCCTCTGCACTAATCAAAAATTGATATCAGGTAGAAGGATATGTATAGGTGCCTCTCATTGTATCCATACAGCCTGTTCTGTGGCATTACAGTCTTAATTGTTGTGTTCGGGGATATCGAGTTATATTCGGAGATATCAAATACGCAGCTACGATATCCAATTGGACATAATTGTAAATATATCGGAGGACCATGCCAGTATCAAGTATTGAAGCGAGTTTAGAGGTAAGGCAATCGGTGACATCTAAATAATAAATTCAGTGCACTTATACTGTAAAGACATTTAATTCCTGCACCAGTCGACCGGAATTTCGATTTTTCGTCACTTTTTTCTGCCGTATTGCTAGCGGTTTTCGCCGGTACACTGTTCTCCTCCACTAGTTACGACTGGCCAGTCACTACTTAGCCGCAATATGACAAACATGTTGACGAAAACCAACATTCCAAATTCCAGCTATAGGGATAAATTGTGGTCTTGCATGATGGGTAGCGCAACCCCTCTTTTTGTCTGGTGAAAGCTTAGATAAAAGCAAGTGAATATGAAACCAGCCGGTCAACCTGAACAAGCTGGCCGCGGCGAATACATCAGAGGTCGCGTTCTGCGCATGTTGGTGCCCAAGTTTCTCTGTAATGTAAACGACACGAGAACCCTCGTTGGTCGTTGTCTCCTAGTGACGTCACACTGAGGCCAGGCTGGAATAGCCAAGTCATCACTATAGCGCATATAGTAATTGATCTCTCGCTACATATCCATTTTCACTCATCTAAGGTGAAAGGTCAGGCAAAACATACGCTGATACGGCAGAAACGGTACTGAAGTGTGCCCTCATCCGCCAGACCCACTGCTGTTGAAATGACACTGTGTAATACCATATGCCCTCTATAGATGGCGCCATACGATCTGACCATCACCAACGGATACATAGAAAAACACAGTATTAGAGGAAAAAAATAGATAACACGTGCATAAACACACGCACACTCACACACACGTACATACATAAATGCATTTATTCATACATAAATATTCCAACTAATAAACATACACATACATACACGAATCATTGATTTTGTCACGAGTGCTGGACCTAGACGTTGTGTTATGTGATGGTGGGGGATGTGATATTACCCCATGACATCTATCATTTCATCCATATGAGTTGGTGTTGTTTAAACTAGATATTTAAACTCATCCGAGTTTATACCAGAATGAGAGATTAATTAAACATTGATTAGCATGTTTGTTTTAGGTGCTCAACATGTTCGCTACGAAAAAATGTCAGTAATGTTTGTATTCAAGATGCAAATAGGTTACAGTAGTATGATCGACAACCATCCTCCTAACTGTGTAAATATTGATCTTTTCTTACATCGGCCAGGAAACACCATGTGGAAGTCTGCCCAAGGTCGTTTATTCTTAGCCAGCCAATCAGATGCTTCCATTTGGACACACCCATGGCACACCTCCATTTATAGACTAGCTCCAGTCACTTTTACTGGATAAAATAAATCATCTTTCAGAATAATTGGATGCCATGTCCAAAAAACATATAGATGACTTCTAATCAAAGAATCTAGTGTCAATAGACTAGTACACATACTAAGATGATTATATGTCAAAGGGGTTTTAGAATTTGAAATATATACATGAAACTAAGAAAGACGGGTCAGCCAGTCTAAAATTCCTGCTGGCGCAACGTGCTGTTTGTTTTGTTTGGGCTGTGCACATGGTAGCAAGCAATACAATGTGGTCACATCCTTGCTGGCGGCAGCTGTCTTGCTTACAAGGGCTGTGCAGGGTTGGTGGAGGAATTTGCCAATTATTCATGAAGCGACTGTCTGGAGGGGTTCTAGAGGTCATGCACTCATTGACCCTAAGTCGAAGCCTGGATCTTATTTCTCATAGCGTGCATGGTCAATCCTAGACTGGGTGTCTCCTTCTGAGTTGACCAACAAGATTGCACCACTGACATTGGCATATAGGTAGAACCATATGGCCATCCAATCTCTGGACCTATCATTATTATTATTATCATTATTATTATTATTATTATTATTATTATTATTATTATTATTATTATTATTATTATAAATATTATCTGGTTATATAATTGTAATCTAACTTGACCACCTTGGCCACTTGCTTCCTGGTAAAGGGACCTTAGAAAAGGAACGAAAGAATGGGTTTTAACGTCACTTTCAACAGCTAAGGTCATATTATTATGACATAGAAACACGGAAACGGGAAGACATTCCCTTCTCTTCACGAATAGTCTGTCAGTTGCATAAGGACTATAGAAAGCCCTTCAAAACGCCGCATGTTTAAATAGCGATCAGGCTATAGGGATCCAGCGGAGACTCAAACCTGCGAGCGGCAGGCATCATGCCCACTAGGCCACGACGGATTCCCAAAATGTGTAGGGTATATATATATATATATATATATATATATATATATATAGAGAGAGAGAGAGAGAGAGAGAGAGAGATAGAGTGAGATAATACATACGTACGTATGTTTGTGTGTATGTACGTACACATGGGTGTATGTGTGTTTACGTAATCGTATGTGTACCCACCTCCAAAAATATCAACTTTTGTTGATCTAGCGTGATCCTAGACTTAACAGATGAAATGAAAACGTGTTTTTTCCTGGCCTAACC
>CAWWDR010001034.1:0-18541 GCA_963942565.1 Maea johnstoni | reverse complement strand
AATTTTCTATAGTAAACTTCTTAATCATGATTTTTAGCATAAATAAGTAAACCGTCTTCATATGCATTACAGTTCATTGAAAAGTTGTTAAGCCCGTCTATAATGTTGTAAAGTTGTAAAACCACTCGGTTGTTCCTCGCATGTATAGCTTATGAGCTACTGACCCGTCTTTAAGCGGTCATTATAACAAGCCAATGTGGTTTTTGTTTTATAATCCGGAAATGGGAATCAGATACAGGTAAACACTATTTTCGAATAGCCGCTTCGTGTGTTTCTAAACACTAGATATAATCACGTTGTATTTCACCAGAACTGAAACAAACAGGTGGTATGAATCAAATGATTGAAAGTGAAAAATTGAATTTGATTAAAGTTTTTTTTCTTTCTTGGCATGATATCAATCACTCATTTTTTTCTTTTTCTTTGAAAATGGTTCTCGTGGCGATCTCTTAGGGCACATGAGTCAACTTAGCGTCAACGCACAGCTATCTCTGGATTTGGAGAAACTTTATGACATACTGACGAAATCTTATCGTAGGATGTGAAGACAGGGACACCTTAAAATATACTAATGCGATCCAACTGCAGAACTATATGTAGATTTTATTTGCTCAAACGAGTCGTATTGATATATGCATTTTGTCAAAGGCAACTGTACAAACCAGTTCTTCTAAAGCTCTGTGTTGTGGTAGAGCACTAGCGCTCAGATAATTTTGCGGCTTTACATTTAGTGGTTTGTTGTGTCTTGTTTCTCATTGTCGTTCATTTTTTTCTGAGAATATTTATTGTCTACAAGCCTGCTTGAACAAAGCTAGACTTGGCCTAGTTACTAACAGTATTTCATCTAGGTACTGCTCTTCTAACTGTGTCAACGTTTTTACAAGATACAGGGGTTTTTCTTCTTGTTTTGACCCTGCGAAAAGCTTACATGATTGCATTATTGACGTTTTTAATCATTATCTTGATTTCCATATCGTTTCTGTCAATGGAATACGTGTAGCAATACTGAAACCTGGTCGTACAATAGGCCTGACCCGGTTAAGAGGGTCCAGCAGCTTATAGCTGAAAGTGATACAAGCAGCCGGCTAGCTCCCACTAGACACCATACAGATAGGGGGCTCCCAAGTTACAAAAGTCCAGATATTTCCAGTTAGGATTTTAAAAATTTAACAAAACTTGCTGAGTATATTGCTTAGATTATGCTGATACTATATATGAAAATGTTGTAGTCTCAGTATCACATGTTTTAAGTAATACTACCTCAAAACACCAACATGTAGGACCTAGCTTAACTTAGCCATATAGGATATACAGAAAACTAACTGAATATTGTGAAATGTTCCCCTAATACTAAATGTTCATTTGGTTGCTTTTAAAAAGAATGTGCCTGTATATGTATGGTGGGCTTCTCAACAACTAGACACCATTATGTAGGGACTTGTATCAAGCCTTATTTCCCCATAGTCTGCACTGTTCAGGGTAATCCCTTGAGGGTAATGTCCAGCTTGATTTCCCATTTACAATGCTTTATAACTGTTTTATTGTATGATGAGAGATGTATAATCAAGTAATACAGTATGTGTGTGGTAAGAGGGGTCAGTACATGTCCACACAGGTCAAAAAATGGATGTTACTTTTTCTTCTCGTTCGGGCCAAGCGCTACAAAACTTCTTAAAATTTAGAGGGGTTTTAATAACTTGGCAGAGAAAACTTGATTTGATGCGTTTATATCAGGCTGCTCATGAAATTAGTATTGAAATAGACCCAGATGGCTTTCTGGAGGATAGAGAAGAGGTTATTGGAGAGAAACTTCAAAATTCATATCTTTAAAACAATATAAGATACAAAACATCATGCAACACTGAACAGTTCTTACAGTCATATATATCTTTTTACATTCATCTCTTTAAAAATTCAACAGCCCATGTGGTCTCTACCATAATCTTGGATATTGGAGAACCATGGAAATGGTCATTTTCATCGTTTTGTATCATTTAAAGTAATTTTTGAGGTAGAGAAGCCTTAATGTTTGGAGATGAGTTTACTCTTCTAGCACTCTCCATGTTGAGTGGTAGTGGTCAATGCTACTGGGTCCCGGAACCTGAATATGTATCCTCCTTTCTTGGCGGACAGCATGTCCGCTGGTCTGCATGTATCACCAAGCACTATTTAGGACACTGCACGTGCCTTAACGGGATCACTCCTATTACGTAAGTGATTTGAAGACCATGACAATTTCCTTCTCCATTGACAATGATTAAGTAAAAAAAGTTTCTTTCAACTGGCCTTAGACAAAGATCGATACTAATATTTAAGAAAACGTCTTAAAAAAACCTTTTCAAAAGACTTAGATGATAACGTGCTGATTCGATTCAATATGATCTTGATCTTGAAACAGTGTATAAATGCAAACAAACTGCGTCGTTCCTCACTCATCCTGGAAAAACAAAGTAACCTGCTTTTCAACACATGGTGAAGCTTATAACAAGCCACACCTATGTTTTGCTGGTTTTGATATGTAACATTTCAGATTTTTCATTTTGACACGGGATCGTATATCTTTAACCTTTAAAAGTGGATCGATTCCCAAATGTCTACAATATTCAGACAAGGCTAATTATGCTAGTGTAAAAGGGCAAGTGTGACATTTTTTGGCTATGCATACGGCTCTCTCTCTCTCTCTCTCTCTCTCTCTCTCTCTCTCTCTCTCTCTCTCTCTCTCTCTCTCTTCTGATATCAAAAGTAACACATGCGAAATGTGTCTATACCTGAATAAGGAGTGCTTTTTGGAAAGAGAATACAATGTTTTCATCCGAAAATACACTAGAAATGAAAATGGTGCATCGTTGCTGGGTATTTGAGCACCCACGGGTTAACACTAGTGTTTACAGTTAGAAGGTGTTTGTATCTTCAGCTTGGTGGTCTCCCTACCATTAGCAGTTAATTGCTCTGTACGCCAGACCCGAGGTCACTGAACTCTCCTCTGACACACAGCCAAGCGGACAGGTGGCCTCGGTTCATACTGGCCTCTGACCAAATTGTTATCCGTACAACTGGTAGTATATTCTACCATATCATACAGTATCCTTCAGTCGAATAATGGTAATGGAGATACGATCCTTCCTAGATTACTCAAGTGATGTGACTTTTGAATTCCTCGAGAAACTGATTACAAGGAGTAAGATTGAGCTTAGATTTTCAGGTTCAGGGGCCAGTTGCACCAACGTGACTCAGGCTCAAACTTAGGCTCAAGTCTCAAATTGATTGTCTCCAACAATAGATGCTATTGTTGTAGACAATCAAGTTGAGACTTGAGCCTGAGTTTGAGCTTGAGTCACGTTGGTGCAACTGGCCCCAGAATGAAGTAACTGCTGTTCTTGTGAGCGCCTCGATGATTTGGATATGTGCTTTTCTAGGTACGTCTAAGCCCCACGTGTCAAAAGTTCTGAAAAACAACCTCTACTTGCATACCTCTACTTGCATATATGATTTTATCAGTTTAAGATAAATGTATACTTCTGGTTCATAACTGAAAGGTAAGAAAAAAATATTCTGGCCCTGAAAATAGAGGATTTCTGGCTCTGCCAGAGGAAGAGAAAGGAAATGCTGACCAGTTTAACGAAAGAAAGCCCCCAAAAATCAAACGGACCGCCGCTAAGCGTCTCGATCGGCAGAATAGATGAATATATTCAAATCACTTTACATGTATGTTGCAATTCAGTCCCTTTGGTATTGCCTGAATCTAAATTTCTACTTGTGATTTCTGACTGAAACCGTGAACTGAAAAATATCATGCCGAACTATGGAAAGATGAACGTCTCCTTTCCGTCCCTAACAAACATGCACAACTTGACCTATTTACTGTTTCACTACCGAACATTTCGCTCGTGTGGTAAGAGCTATAAATATGTTTGCGTTTCCATGGAAACGCAGATTTGGTTTCGGACCCGTCAAAAAGTTTTTTCGGGGTCTGTTAAAGATCATGTTCTCTATGAAAACAATCTCAAGGTGAAGTAGATCAAAGGACACCGCGTGAGGAGATGCTGATAAGTCAATTGCATGCCACGCCTTTCCTCTGAGTGAAATACCATTACCACAAAGTTGTTTAAAGGGCGCCTGCTTTGTGTGTTTGTTTTATATATCTATTTGGTTTTTGATAGATAGACTTGTATTGCGACGAGGTTGAAACTCCGAAAACAGAATCGATCTATTTCTATTTCCTTGGGAAAATTCAAACGGAAAGGGAATTTTCGTCGTTACAACACAGCATGTATATATAGCGACCAAGGCCAACCTGCTCTGTCGGTATTATGACAATGAAATTTCATTGTACCACGAAGGTTTCGACCGGGTGGTAAAGGTTAGTTTTGGTAGTTTTGACTATAACTGCCACACCCATAAGTAGTTAAGTAGTGCTACGGCCTAAAAATCCTTACAAAGCAAGATTCTGAGCCAATGTCACTTTCTTGAAAGTCGCTGGTGTATGGGCGAGCATTTACACTGTGTATACGTGTAAGTAATGTATAAGTTAAAAGAGTGATATCAGCTTGATTGCTTAATGAGCCTATAGAGTTATAATGTTATAAGTAACCATCATTTTGCCTACCAAGCTAAGGGTTTCCCTCTTACGTAAGGCTCAATGTCCACTATCTTGTTCCATGGTTTTACTTGCACATGCACATGAGACAAAGGTCGATGGTGAATGAAACAAATGGGTACATTATCGTTGTGAGTATGACATAGGCAGAATTGTGCATAGGTCAATGGTAAGTTATAGGTCTGTTGTGTTTGCATATACTATGATATAATGAAAAAAACATATTTGCAGATTTGGTATAGGAGTTGACAGCAAAAATCACACATGTAAGAATCTAGATTTTCTAACGAAATCTAGTTCCATAAGTCATCTTGACTTTTACATATGGATACAGTCCACCGTCACAGTATAATGATCTAAACGCATGTTCAAAACTCCTTTCAAACGACCTATGATACCAAACCTCTAGCGCAGCTGTGTGCAGACCAGCAACTCGCTAGCGTCTCGTGTTTGTAAACAGCCTCAAATACCACATGGCTGTGTCAACAGGAGGGCTGTGTTGAACTAGTTCCTATTTATCTTATAATGCTTTCATATACTAGTAGTACAGGGGTTGGGGGAGTTCATCCAAAATTGATATCCTATATTATGGCATACTTGAATAATGGCAAAGATATCTAAATTCATTCACAGATATAAATGTAGTGTTAGGATGTTCAACCTAGTCAGTTGGTAATAACAACCGGTCCATATTTTGTTCTTTAGAATATTTTCCTTAATGATATCAACGTGTGTGGGCTGCCATCCGTATGGTTTGTGGATTTCGACACCACATAATGATTTTTGCAGGCTGTCTAACTTTTTACAAGGTAACTGAGAATACTGAAGCAAAATATACTCTACATGCACGAGCGTGCAAACTCTGACCATCAACACTTTCATCCAATACCCATTAGATGACTTCTAAAATATAATCATACTGATATATATATATATATATATATATATATATATATATATATATATATATATATATATATATATATATATATATATATATATATATATATATATACATATATATATATATATATATATATATATATATATATATATATATATATATATATATATATGTATGTATAGTTATATATATTGTCTATTTGTGTTTGCACTAGGAAACGAAGACAACTTCAGTACCTTTCAAATATAGCTTTTGAAACGATGTGTGACCATTTCGTAGCAGCATATATGGATTGCGTGCGTCGACATGAAGTCATGCTTTAAACTAGTGTATCATTCGGATGAAGAAGACCATACCTTTCCTATATCAGCATGAGTCGGTAAACAAACCCCATAAGTTTTTTAAGTGTTTATGATTAGGAACAGAAGCATACAGTTGCACTTCGTATTTCACACCAAAATAGATAGGAGTTGAAAGTGCCTTGTCAGAGTAGAAAACCTGGTTTGACACAGCACCTCATCAGCAGAATAGACACTTATGTTTTGCAATGATAGCTCAGTGTTGACTTTCTACATGTTGCACACTTAAAGTATGGCTGAGAATAAGTTGGATTATCGTCACTTTTTCCGTCATTTGAAGATCTGTATGTATATATATATATATATATATATATATATATATATATATATATATATATATATATATATATATATATATATATATATATATATATTATATATATATATATATATATATATATATATATATATATATATATATATATACATATATATATATATATATATATATATATATATATATATATATATATATATATATATATATATATATACATATACATATATATATATATATATATATATATATATATATATATTTATATATATATATATATATATATATATGTATATATATATATATATATATATATATATATATATATATATATATATATATATATATATATATATATATATATATATATATATATATATATATATATAAAGATCAAATTGGCACATGCTGCGTGTTTGAAAGATACAGTAACAACTAGCGGAGGAAATGACCAGTGGCTAAGCATGCATAACATTGGTGCTGTAATGCTGCACTGTAGGGTAAGTCAACGCAATGGCATGTGTGTTTGACTTGTGGCATCAGAGGTATTACGTCCTTTCACGCCCGCTGATCGAAGAAACAGGCTGGCCATTGGGTGTTTGTGGCGACTGTGCATGCTCAACTTTCCCTCAACTGATTGTCGCACAACAACCCCGGGCAGCGTGCAAAGTGGCGTGCATACCAGCTTTAACCCTTCCTATGCTGAGGATACTTTCATCAAATGCACACCTATGCGCAGATTTTCGAAAAAAACCCCATCTAAGCCCTGTCATGGTGGTATTCACTGGATATCCCTCACGGAGTACTCTCAGATGTGTACCCATATGCCAGGGTTTCAGTGAGTTTTCAGGATTTTGCACTATTTTGTATTGGCCAAATTAGTCACCGGCAGCATAAGGGTTAAGCCGGGGGGTTAAGTAACTAATTTGGCCTCCAGCGAGATTCCTTGTCAAACAAAGATTTTGGATAATATATCTGTGTTGATGTTGTAGGAATACCAAGTTTGTTTCTACACATGGTTTTATGAAGTGGCTCTGTACTTGTATAGAAAAGTGACTGAAATACTGCGATAATAGTATTTGGCATTGAAGATCAAATACTTGAATTTGCAATATAATTCTATTACAAGGAACTGGACATATGCATAGAAAATAATCTAAGCTGTATGCATCTCAATTATTAAAACGGATGCCAGTCTACAGAGCCTTGTGTCAAAAGGCAATGGCTACCCAGCTGCCTGACAACTGTTTATGAATGCATTTACCTCTCTTCCAAAGTAAGCAGACGCATTTTAGCAAAATATAGTGCCAATTTACTACTTAGAACTTATCAAACTAGAGAGACCAAACTGGTTTTCACCTCAGGGGGTAGTAGTATGCTAAAAAACCTATGCTTATTACCAAGGTTCTGGTAGGGTCTGTGGTAAATCATTCCCTGCTAGCCAACTCACTCTAACTCTCATGTAGACGAGAGCTGCTCGGAAAACGCGATATTTTTGGCAAATGCTCTGAGTGAGCGTTCTCAGCGATGCCAACTGGAGGCCATTAAATTTAGCCCCTCGCCGAGAACGGTTATCAGCGGGATAAAAATAGACCAAACAGACTTCATTATAGCAAACTTGTAATTCCCGACAGAATGCTTTCCGACAGTAAAATGAACATTAAGATGCATTTCAGATCTCAAGATCAGCTCCCTGAATATTGTGCTGGGGTGAAATTATCCTTGGGAACATTCTGTGAGCTCCGCCTAACATGGGTAGCAGCAGATATCATACACTCCACAGGACCCGGGTTATGTTACAATCTTATAGACTAAAACCAGTCCTTCCTGCTGTACGGTATCACAACTCAACCCTCAACCGCATATTAATTGCACAACTTTTCACATAAAATATAGTTTTACAGGTTAGTCATCATATCCCACAGCTATATGTTGGATCTTGATGCCTTTGTTTTGATCCGGGAGTTAATTAGGAATGCGAGTGAACTGGCGCCAGTCTATTGGTGTTTATATTTGGCAGCCGTAGCCTAGCCTGGTAGCGATATTGGTAGGCAGGCAAAACGCCCAATGATACACACGGACAAATCACACTAATAAAGTCCCAGGTAATAAACGCAAAATGACGGAACAATATCATCAAAATTCATTTGGGTATAATTGCATCGATATCACTTTTCTAAACAAAGATTATCAAAGCACGTTCGCAAGATTAGCATATCTTTCCCATACCAAAACATGGTGCTACCATTTAAATTGATTAAGACAAACAAAGTACCCATTTCTTATGTTTTCTTGATTATAATATACTAACAGAAAGGATGGAGAAAGTTTAATCGTGTTAATTATTATTAGGGTTGCAGTACTCTCTTATTAAATCTCGCCAATGGTTCTCTTATTTTGCATACCGACAATAAGTACTGTAGAAGTTAAATATTGGCTGCGATTACCGAGTGACATGGCCCGATTTGACCCATCCATTCCCGCACTAGCACAAATCCGTTTTCCTATGCTTGCAATATATCTTATGAAAAAAGGATCTTTTGTGAAATATTTGAAGGAGAAATGTTAAGTAGAACTTAACATTCAGTTCTCCTTGAAACATTTTGTGATTTCATACCGCATTTGCGATTTATTTGCAAAAGAATACATGTATGCAGACGACACTTTGAAAGTGGAACCTTGAGCATTAGTGGGTTAAGAGGGGTATTTTAAGACTTACATCATTGCTGGCCGTGGTGGAAGAAACGAAGAGTCGGACAGACATCTTGGCGGTCTAGTAGGGGCTACAGAACCTCTGGAATGGTACTGAGTACGATAAGTCGACGTGCGAAGCAGGAGACTCGTAAGATTCCTCCTTCTCGAAAACTTCTGCTAGCACCCCTGTTACCTCCAACTCCCAGAACGCTCTCTGCTAGCGAGAGACCTGGCTTCCTGCTGCCTGCGAGCGAGGATCTCCTTTCCGTGACGTCACACACCAATCCTGCGGTCGGCCGCCGACGTACAGGCACAAGCCCCTGCTCTGGAGAACGTCTGGTTCTCTGAATCTCTTCACTACCAGAATACTCCGTATCTGTAATGGCGTGGTGAAGTGAGTTGGGGCACGAGCACACTCTTCTGGGTGTCTTCGGGTTTTTGATCACGTGACCGTATTGGTTAGAAGGTTATCAGATAAGAACCAAATCTTTATAGTATGCATCTGCAGACGATAAAAAAGCTCTGGTTCAACACTTGTGCCATCAACTTCTTCAGGAATATAAGACAGGTGTCTGGTTGGGTTAGACCTATAGTGGATAGCGGTTAATTAGCAGAGTATAAGACAGGTGTCTGGTTGGGTTAGACCTATAGTGGACAGCGGTTAATTTAATAGCAGAGTATAAGACAGGTGTCTGGTTGGGTTAGACCTATAGTGGACAGCGGTTAATTAGCAGAGTATAAGACAGGTGTCTGGTTGGGTTAGACCTATAGTGGACAGCGGTTAATTAGCAGAGTATAAGACAGGTGTCTGGTTGGGTTAGACCTATAGTGGACAGCGGTTAATTAGCAGAGTATAAGACAGGTGTATGGTTGGGTTAGACCTATAGTGGACAGCGGTTAATTAGCAGAGTATAAGACAGGTGTCTGGTTGGGTTAGACCTATAGTGGACAGCGGTTAATTTGCAGAGTATAAGACAGGTGTCTGGTTGGGTTAGACCTTTAGTGGACAGCGGTTAATAAGCAGAGTTAAACTTCATTAGCCCCGTGCTATTATTAAATTGTCCTCCTTTATCTCTCAGTGATCCCATGAGGGGAGAAATTTGCGTATTGCCATCAGCCTGCCCAACCCCTGGCAGCCCCTGCTAGCAGCCATGTTCTCCAATTGCTATCAGCTGTGACCCAATGAGTGGCATTGCTACTTCCTACCCCTGCTCTCTGAGCAGTGAATCATAGACTGCAGTGCTCTTCACAAGAACTCTCTTCGAAATATGCATTAAGGCGTGTATCAAACAGGAAAATGTTAAAATCACGTTCAGCAATTGGCGGTACAAAAAGACAGGGTAGTAGAGTTAGTTTCCATATATTTCCTGTTGGTTAAGTAAGACAAAAACAGCGGCTAGCATCACTGAAACTTGTAAATCCATCATTTAGGGATGATATTTGCATTTGGAAATGTTTCAATTATGCTCATTCAGCAGCCTTTCATTTTAGTTAGTATCCGATTTGCGTTGGAATGATTGGCATGTACAATCTGTGCAAGAGGTGTCACGTTCATACCTGATGTCAGACTCGAACCTATTGCTTAAGTGTTATGTCTCTACAGGTCATTCCCATGTAAAATTTACGTAGTGTTTATCGCAGTGGCAGTTTTTGAAGTAGTATTGCATATCAGACCAGTGTGACCTTAGATGAATAGACACATGGATTCGTTGTCATAGGCCAATTGTCATAGGACCCGTTGCAGAACCCTGGCTACATATAATCTCGCAGAAACTAGTGTCAGTATGGCGTCACTAGGAGTCAAAGACCAATGAGGGCTCTCTATCGTTTTACATTACAGAGAAGGTTGCGCACCAACATGCGCAGAACGCATCCCTTGCGAGATCCTGGCCAACATCCGCGCTATCAGTCGTAGCCAGGCGTTTATTGGCGAGAGCTGATCGGCATTCGTAGTGTGACTACTCTTCCCTTTAACTTTGATCCGTCTTTCTGATGGAGTTGTCGCGAGGGTAATTATCATTAAGGCATTTCTTCATCATAGTTTCCGAGAGTTATTTATGTAGTCTGTATAAACTAGTCGGATAATCATAGATTTTGCCATCAAACACTTAGCCGAGCCACTAACCTAAACGACCATTCCTTGTTGCTCTTTTTCTTTAAGTACAGTATCCAGACAGCTGCCAAATGCGATAATACTTAGGGAATTCTGACGTAAAGCCAATGTAGGATCTTTTTTAAATTTCCAAATCCTTTTGGGAAAGAAATCATCCAATGTGCAGCCTTTTCTAAATCAAAATCGATTAAAGTTTCGGTTAAAACAAATCGTATTTCTAGAAAGATTTAGGTATTGATTATCGGACTTGGCCATTGTATGCAAATGTCCTAGATGTAATTATTTTTAGAAGCAAAAGAGGGCGCTCGACATTTAATGCTGTATTGTGCGAGGAGAGTTAGGAACAAGAAATGTCTGTTACAAAATATTAATCTCTCTACGAATTGTTATTTCCTATACGATAAACAATAGACGATAAGAAGTACCACTGTCAGATTTTAACTTCTACTGTTTCTACACTTTCTGTTTCTACACATTCTCTTGGATTACCTTTTCTATCTTTGAAAAATTCCATAGCATGTGAACAGCTCATAATGTGAACACTTTTTTTCGGTTCTTTGGGAGTTCGTATCTTAGAGGTTTCATTATATGAAATACATTGAACCTCAGCCACTAGCAGCTATTTGAAATTAAGATATTTGATAAGTTTTAGGGCGAATTCAATATATCGTCATTGCCCAACCGACATTAATCGTACATGCTATACAATGTATACAACGAAAACTATAATATTTTCTAGCCATTCAGTCGCTGGATCAAAATAAATTCATACTTTACATGGGTATAAGGAGTTGACAGCAAGGCGTGAGAACAGATAATCTGACAAAAGCAACGTTGATATAGCTCTGACATCAAGTGCCATTGAAGAAGATAGCTCATCGATAAGGAAATGAGTCAGCTGGGTGAAGCATCAATAACACCGAATTGAAAAGGCCAAACAAGTGTCAAAGTGGCCTTTCAAGAACCATTATGTTTAAACATTGAGCATCAGTGCCGATGAGCGACCCATCTTTGAATAAACAGACTATCATTTAAGCAGTTGGTAGTGGGATAGGATTTTTGACGAAGTGTTATAGGTCATGATGGATAAGGGGTCTCATTTTCTATGCCAACCTATACATACGTACATACATACGTACATACATGCATACATAGATACATACGTATATATATATATATATATATATATATATATATATATATATATATATATATATATATATATATATATATATATATATATATATATATATATATATATATATATATATATATATATATATATATATATATATATATACATAATAGGGTAACTACACATTAACTCCTAGTGGCTAGCGCTATTCATTAATTTAGTAGTGTTTACTATACACAGTTGTGAAGGCGGAACTCGGCCTATTTGTCTCTATAATATATCACTCAGTTACTGCCTGTCCTATATCAATGCTTGGGTACAAAGGGCGTACCTGGAGAGATACAGCACTCAGTGTTTACACGTCAGCCATGTTGGATTTATAGACATTTACTGGGAAAGGCATTTCCTCTCGAGGGCCTCGGGATGGCGGGTCCAGGTGAACAACTGGCGCAACCCGAATATTTACCCTGGAACTTCACCCTTCCCCCTGGATTTACCTTTCCCCCGGGCTTCACATTGCCTCCGTTGGGAAATTTTACTCTACCGCCATGGTAAGTGTCGCTGAGTTCTGTATCATGGTTTAATACTGTTGGGGTCACGCCTTTTCTATGGTCTACGATAATAACTTTTACAAGATGAACTAACAAAGTAATGTGTATCAGTCTGCTGTCTATACTAACAGTATTATTGTATGTAAGTAAAGCAGGCATTGAGCCAGTAAAATTCTGAAATATTTCAGTAGAGTCGCTTCGAGGAATTGAGCTTGTTTTGTTTTTTGTTTTGGTATACGATGTACTGGGACACGGTTTTTCTAAAGTCTATGATAATAAATCTAACAAGATGATATAAAGAAGCAAATTGTATTAGTCTGCCGTCTACTGACAGTCTTTAAAGGGATGTGGGACATACAAAGCTACGTTTATTATAGTAGTAGTATTCTTTATAAAAGCAGATGGTAATAACAAGACCTGTTAGCCTATCCCTCTAAGCAACCCGATGAAGCATTACTATGTTTTTATGCAGATGCCAGATAGACTTCTTATCCGTAATGAAGATGGTTTCATAACGATAGAAGGGAAATGGCGTGGTTATCTATGAAAAATGTCGTGTGTGTGTTTTTATTTTTTATCTAAATGATTTTTGTTTCTGTCGAAGTTCAAAAAAGGGATATAGTTTGACGTTGATTTACGTAACCGCTATCTCAAAATATATTTGTCTTATAGTGTCAGAGTAGTGCGTGTGCAACTTTGCCTTAAGGTGAATTGTAGGTTTAATTTTTTTGACTCTATCCTGTTTTTATTTGACTATTTAGCCTAGACAAAGTATATATTGCCTGAAAGGTCCTCTCACGAGGATTACATTAAACATTATAAAAGTACCCGCACAGCAGGGTGTAAGATTTTTTGGGTAAAAAATAGTGTTTTCTACGGATCTCCTATACACAATTATGCACCGAGGACCTTCAAATGTCACACATGGGGATAGAAAGATCAATATGGAGGAGAGAGCGTGGGCGTTAACATATGTAACAAGTTTAAAATGACCCTACATTAACTAATTAGCCCTATATACGCCGCCACCATAAGAAGAATCATGACGAACCTATCTCAATCATTTATTTTTCTTCATTTCATTTTTGCAACAATTTATTTTGCAATGGCATAACACAAACCACCCATAACCCATTCACGCTGAAGAGTTACTTTCTAAAGTATCGTCTGTGTCTTTGATAGTTTTGACTACAATGTTGAAAGTAAGGATTACTTTAGAAAGTACTGGAAGGATAGTTGTTGGCAATGCAATGTTCTGATGAACATTTCTCCCTCATGTATTTTCCTAACTATGATGATGCTTGAAAGAGTTCATCAAAATTGCGAGTCTGCTTTTGACAGACTGATGTTAATGGGTTAATCTGAATATCTAGAGCCAGTTATCAGAAAATATCTTTCCCTCAAAAAGTCCTATAAGAGTATCCTGTTCGACAAGGAAAGATTAGATTGCCAAGAATTCTACATGGTTGGTGGTGGGCTCTGAACAGAACTAGACTCGATAGTTGTTGCTATCGTTACATTATCACAAGCCAGATATACTCCAAGCCATGTATCAGTAGACATGTGTACATGCCTATGTGGAGTTCCTATGTAACTAAGGCCTAGATAAACAATATGAAATGAGCGTTGTGACTGACTAAATAGTAATAAACCTTCATTAGCCCAGAGTAATAGAAGGGATAGTTGGTGTCATTGGCTTTAAAATCCGTCTCTCTTGTTAGCGTCATCTCTTTTCCTTTCGTTGAATCAGCAAAATTCTAAATTCTGTTGTGGTATATTGTTAGCTGCATCTGTTTCTTGTTACGACATAGTGTTAAATGTGTGAATATGAATGACTTAGTGACCAAATGTTGCGGTCAATAAGAATACACACAACCTAAGAGATCATTATCATCCCAATTTTCAGCTTGTATTTTCTTGATGTTTTACAATGTATTCATTAGTTTTTCAGGGCTCTTGCTTCTTCACACAATGAAGATTCACAGAGCTTCATAGGATTTTTTTCTTCACCCATCAATTTTCGTCTTTTTACATCCTTGCCAATAAAGAAAAATTATTTGAGGTCATGAAATTTCGAAATTTGTAGATCACTATCTTTATTTGTGAATAAAAAATCATTGTGTGATTGTTGCATTTAACATATTTTAAAGCATACACCCTTATCCCCATAATCATACCAACTATGACGGCCACGGGCATGATTGAGCAGAATAAGAGGCCAGAAATTCCACAACCTCATAGGCTAGCAAACAGACAGGAATCATTTAGGCTCATTTCTCAATACAGATGGAATTTCTTGCATTTTTATACATAAATAGCTAAGAGTGTATTGCAGGGAAATATATCACATCTTTAACAATTTTGAATTTGTTCGAAAAAAATGGAATCTAGAAGTTGAAAAAAGACTTTTTTTCTTATCATAAAAATTCCGAAAGAAATAGTCGAAAAACTCGAAGGGAGCAAAGATTAGAGAAACTGTGATAACTTTTCCTCCGTATTGTTTTTTTCCCACGTATATGAAGTTCGTCAGCCTCGGTCTGGACTATGCAGTTTTCGTGTTTTTTTACCCCAAAGATTTATGCCCTCTTAAAGTGTTCCTCATCAAAAGACCGTTCAAGGAATACACACTTTGCACAGGTTAGCTAGTCAGATAAGAGCAGCGTAGAGGAAAAGATAACCTCTATAGGGTTTACTGAAAGGCCTGCTATGATAGCCTAGTTACTAATAACTATGCTATTCAGTTGCTCGCTTTCTCTCGCCACCACAGCTGATGACAGACCTACATGTTTCAGGTTGAACGTGACCCTTCCCCAGTTGCCTGGTAACCGTACCATAGAGGCTTGTGAGAGAGCGATACGCCAGGACCTTTTCGTCCATGCCTCCCTCGGACCTGCAGTAAGTCAAAATTGTCTCTTAGAATTTCAAGTATCTATGTATATTTATTGACTGTAATAAGATATTACAAAAAACACCTACTCTGGTACGAGCATTAGTTGGATATAACATAGATAATAAAATGGAAACTTATTTACATTGTTGTTAGTGCCTAAATCTTAACAGAGATAAATAGGAAAGAGGTTCATGAAAATAAGTCAAGATTTATCCTCACTTCTTCTGACATATAAGGGTAAATCGTGACTAGCCAATTGTTGATATGGCAGGAAACCAGAGTGCCATGAACAAAATCACTGACAACTTTATTGTCACCTTTTCTGTCATATATACGAACTAAATCGTGACTAGCCAGTTGTTAAATATGGCGGAAACACGATTGTCATGAGTGTATACACCATCGACAAAGTCACTGGCAACTTTAGCGTCACTTTTACTGCCATACAAAAGCTAAATCGTGACTAGCCAGTTGTTGATACTGGAGGAAACATGAGTGTCATGAGTTTCATCAACAAAGTCACTGGCAACTTTATCGTCACTTTTTCTGTATATAAGGACTTAATCGTGATTAGTCAGTTGCTGATATTGGAGGAAATCTGGGTGTTATGAGTACTATTCGACAAAATCACTGGCAACTCTATCGTCACTTTTACTGCCATACAAAAGCTAAATCGTGACTAGCCAATTGTTGATACTGAGGAACCCCGAGTGTCATGAGTTTCATCAACAAAGTCACTGCAACTTTATCGTCACTTTTTCTGTTATATAAGGACTTAATCGTGATTGGTCATTTGTTGATATTGGAGGAAATCTGGGTGTCATGGAGTACTATTCGACAAAGTCACTGGCAACTCACATAGTCACATCTTCTGTGATATAAAGGCTAAATCGAGACTAGCCTGTTGTTAAAGATGGAGAAAACCTGAGTGTGATGAATATTGTCGATTAAGTCACTGGCAACATTTGAATATGCCTCGAATCAGTTTTGGAACCTCTTCAGTTTCGGGAAGAACCACATCATCAAGAGACCACATGTCATGTGAGTCCTAATAAAGATCGGTCGCAATGTTCATCCAAATGAAGACATATGTTGCATAATTGCTGATTGGAGCATATGGAGTGGAAGTTAGTGACTCGTTGTCGACCGCAGGCCTTTCATGGGTATCCCAATTTGATCAAGTTTTGCCTACCGACTTTTGTATTAGTGACAAAAACTACCAAGAAACTAATTCATTTTATCCTATGGCGCATTTTACCGCCGTACCGCTATATCTATATTATAAGAGAGGAGGCCCAATCCTTTGCAACGCATGATCTCTGTTGCCGCGCCTGTTTGCCTAATTCTGAGTTGGCAGTTTGGTGGACGAGTGTATCTAGATGGTCTTAACGTAAACTAATTTCAAAAAATTAAACAAAAAGGTCCTTTTGATGCTGATTTCTTATCCTCAAGCACGGCCGGGTGTGCTATGACCACCCGGCTATATATATAACAAAAGATATCAAACTTCTGCTTCCACAATGGGGTTGCACTGCACGGACTTTGTTGGTTGTCCTGTGGCAGAAGCACGCACACTGTAGTAGCGTAGCTTACCCGGGTAATCAAAGGGAACCTGGGCATGCACCGAAAGGGTTTAGGCGCATGGACACAATGACAAATGCCTGCATCGGCGCTAAGAGCGTACGGACACATCCCTTGGAAAAACACAATCAAAGGTTGTCCGCTTAGAGAGAGAGAGCATTTGAACAAAACCAAACAATTCAGCATACTACGGTGGTGCATAGGTAACATGCTATTTGAGCTTACGAAAATTCGGACTTTTCTATAGTTCCAAAAAATGTTTTCCATACAGCCAGTATATAAGCTTTAATATAGATACAATTGATAATTTATCTTTATCAAAATAAATTGTGATGGAACTTAATGTCTATGTATATTTTATAGAACCACCTCATGCCCATACCTCACTTTGGGTATGCTTGGAATTATCCGTGTTTGAACGAAGATTGTGCCTCCTTTGGAATATGTTCTTCTCTTCAACAATTATTATATATAGTATTGTTTTACATTTCCTTAACAATCATAGCGTAGCAGCTCAAAGAAAAGCTCTTTTTTTATCTATTTTTTTTTTGGGGGGGGGGGGGGGAAGGATATCCCACATAAAAGTATCATTGAAATAATTTGTGGGTAGAATCATACCAAAATGCTTACTGGCCAACTCATACACATTCTTTCCAGTTTTTTTTTCGTATCTGGACTTTATTCCCAAAATATTTCATTGATAGCATATACATATATATATATATATATATATATATATTATATATATATATATATATATATAGATATATATATATATATATATATATATATATATATATATATTATATGAAATATATTATATATATATATTACTATATATATATATTTAGTAATATATGATTATATTTAGCACCTAACCTGCGGAATTTGGGTCAATCAATATTCATGTGCAGCTAGGAAGTTACCAAAAGACCGTGTAAAGAGTACTGAATTCCGCAAAATTGGTAAAATAAAGAAGATTTCTTTCAATAAAATGTTTTAAACTATTTACGATTTTGACAAATTCATATATGAACTGACCACATTTATTCAATCAAATAACTTGCAAATGTTTAGTTGGCCAATTATGCTAAGCAGATTATTGTGTTGCACTTTTATTGAAATTGCATTATTGCCAAGAGAGAATCCAGCGCAGTGAACGATTGCGAGCTTTCCTCTCACGGACATTCTTCAACTCCAATTAGGTTGGGGTTGCGGTGATGAGAATGGCAATGGGGGCTAAGGGTATGTAGGTGGTATATATATATATATAATATATATATATATATTATATATATATATATATATATATATATATATATATATATATATATATATATATATATATATATATATATATATATATATATATATATATATATATATATATATATATATATATATATATATATATATATATATATATATATATATATATAT
>CAWWDR010001033.1:2500-14401 GCA_963942565.1 Maea johnstoni | reverse complement strand
CCTGATGAATGTAATAGCAAATTGGCCAAGTATCTGCCACTTGAATAGCCGCCGATTTTCTATCAATCTTACAAAATCATTAGAATATTTAATCAATATACGATTATATATGCAAATATATTCTAAGTATCCGCAAAGCGCTAGCTATCTGTACATGTACATGTACCTCATTGGTCGACTATCAAATAAGCTGAGTAATAAAAATGGTCTTTAGATACTAGTAATATAACAAACCTTTATTCTATTTCAGGTAATTGCAAGGATGCCTTCCCTGATGTAGGAGAGTCTTGTGACCCTCTTCATATCTGGACTGTGACTGCAAGGAAGGCCTTGAATGCCATCTGGATGACGAGGGATACTGGAAGTGTTACAACCCAGCTGAATAGAATAAAGCATACTAAGACACCATGGAAGTAAAAAGAGGAAAGCTAGGAGAGTGCAATGTCAATGACAAGCGATGTAATCTCGATCTATGATATATCCTGTACTCTTCTATGAATTCTTAATCATGTACACTCGCTGTTTCTTCTTCCTTCGTTGAAGTCATGACACTGACAATCAAATAAACAATCCTTACAAAAAAGATGATTTGTGTTTCTTTTGTCGGCAATCAAATGAAATGTCATCTCATATCACTTATTTATTGTTTCGTAGTTAAAGGGCAAATGCACCATTTGGATAACTTGTGCTAAATGTGTAGTGCCATATGGTATGTGCTAATTGCCCAACTCACAAATCCATTCCAGTACCTGTTGAAGAGGAAATTGCAATTTTCTGTGTAGTCATGGGCTTCCTGGCCAAAATCATAGGGCGTCCATTTTGTGTAGGTCACATGACCTATCATGTCATATTTTTAGCACCACAGGCACTGCTCTACTCTGGTGCCTGCATGAGAGCTACAGTCAGTGCAGTTCTACTCATGTTGGAAAATTCATGAATCACGATGCTGTGTGCAGCATATGTATGTAATAATATGACTAATTACCTGAAATAGAATAAAGATTTGTTATATTACTAGTATCTAAAGACCATTTTTATTACTCAGCTTATTTGATAGTCGGCAAGAGAACTTAGTGACAAAAGAACATTTTATACAATCCCTAATCCGATCATACATCCAGAAAAAAGGAATTTAGCAGCCGATGGTTCCCGGGGGGGGGGGGGGGGGCACTCAGTTACAGAGGGGGTAGGCACCTGCGTTACGTATTTCGCGGAACATAGGGTCTTTTTTAAGACATCCGCATGTCCGCGATTTTGTAAAAGAAGGGTACTTTTTTGTACCAGGTACAAAGTATGGGGGTCAAAATCCCCTTACAATCCACGAAATATACGCGGCTCTGACGCTGAGTGACTCCCGGTGTGACTGGGCTTCCGAGTTTGCTGCCGCCACTTGCTGCCGCTAAACAAACAGAGGATTATAAAATCTTAAGTTAAAATACGTGTTCCCGTTCATCAAATGTCAGTGTTTTGATAGAAGAAGGGGTGTTTATTTAATGGAAAAAATCAGCGTTTTATTAAAATAAGGGTGCTTTTTTGGCCAGAAATCAGTGCTTTAGGGGTATTTTTTAATTTTGATAACGAACGTATGCACCCCCCTAAATACCCAAGTTCCCCCCCGGGCGATGGTTCCACAACATTGGTACTGGATGGAGTGTCAGGAACTTCAAAGTTGCTTCATATTTAAATGAGTATGTGAGGACCACTTTGAGGCATCCTGCTTCTTGGATGATATACAGGCAAGACTAATGGGATATTAAGAAAAAATGTTGGAAAGAGATGCAGTGCCAACAAGGATGACAGCCATGCCAAAAGAGCAGAAAAACGCACGCAGAATTATATTTTTTGAACAGCAAGAAATCATTTCAATATAAATGATTAAACATACACCATGATTTAAGCCGCAGACAAACAATGTATGGTCAAAAATGCACTCATTTGTTTGTACTCAAACACTACTCTATCTTCTACCAATCAGAGTTTTTATTGCAATCAAAATAACTTCTTTAAGTAATTGCAGGGGCTATCACTATCAGTTATGAACTGAGTGACCTGTCATTTTGAGCATTTGATTTACTATAAAATAGATATGTTTTTGTACAGTTAAAACTCAAATTGACTCTTGTACCTGATAGTGGGATTGGATTTTTATAGGGGTGTAGACAAACCTAGGGTATATGACAGCTAAATCAAACCATTTTCAAAAGGGTTTGGTATAGGCTCTCCCCGGTCATAACAGTTCTCCTTAACAAGGTTTATTAACAACAAACTAGTAAATTTCAGTCATATGTTCAGGCCACCCCTCTAAGATGCATTTAACGACTCTAAATCATCATCTTGGTGACAGGGAGTAAGATAATATACAGAGTAATCCGGCCCTGTCTAGACTCAATTCGCAAGAGGGCCAGCTTACTGACTCACAGGTGTTACCAATTCCTCTAAGTGATCAGCACATGTGTATTTCGTAGCAATTAGGACATAATGGTTTCTATCCACCAACACAAATCAAATGCAAGAGGCATTTTCCTTATCAGCTGATAATCCAAACATTAATTTGCCTCGTCAAATCCATTTAGTAAAGGCATTTGTTTTGTTAGCAACAGTTCCATTAAGTTTCACTTTTTCAGTCATTTCTGGATAGATTTACCCTAAAATCAGGCTTTATGGGTATATTTCATGACAGTTTTAGTATATCTTTAGTTTGGAGTCTTAGATATCTGTCCAACATTCAATGGAAACATTTAGAAGTCTTCAATATACCTCACTTCTACTCTGAGATAATGACCCCTGTAGTGACTTCCTGCCAGTGCTATCTCTTGACCGATCAGAGGTTGGTGCTTAGAATGTGTAGCCCAGTCCTGATGATGGAAGCCTCCATGGCCAGCCTCAGACATGGTTTTTACCAACTTTCATAAGCCATAACTGAGGAGTGCAGACGAGGACAGACTTGTGGGTGGTCTTATTTAAAAGGTGACGTGTATACGCTCATTTTAAACCTAAATCATCCTGATGGCGCAGAAAAGCATACCGGTACTTCTCCCAGTATATATTGGCATTTGGTAAACCGAACGTTAAGGAGTATATGCACATTCTGTTGCTACAATTATATCCCTGACCAGATAACCAGTCGAGTTAAAAAATCTGTTTATATATGAACAAATAGGTCTTGTTGTGTGTTAATTGTGTCAACCAATAGTTGAAACCATGAATATGGCAATATTGGATGGCCTAAATCTCGAAATGATGAGATTCCCTTTGGTTGAGTGCCAAAGGTTTTATCTGTGACGTTAGTTGCTCAGAATACTAATACTGTTATACTAATAATATTAATGGGAACCTGCACGTGCCCGGCCTTAATTGCAGCAACGCACGTGGCGATGGGACTATTACCAGTCTAGAGAGGCGTCCAGAAATAGATCGACGGCGATGTAATCTATGAAGTCACTGGCACATAGTTGAGCAGAAGTCACAGCATGATCAGTGGTCATCCAGTGCAATTAGCGATTGTTCCCCGCCACATCAGCGCTCAACAAATAGCACAGTCCCATCTCCTGGGGGATCTAAATTCGAAAAACAGCCCTGTCAGACTACTTAAAGTTGGATTCAGGTAGTCCCGTTAGACTACCTGAATCCTGGGGAAGTTCCCCACTAAAACACTACTGGTAAGTGGCGGGACTACCTAAAATGGTGGCAGCCTATCTGGTCCTTCTGGGGACCGTCAAGCCCTGGTTGGTAGATTGCAATGAGTGATGACTGCTACCACTCTGAGTAAACGCTGGTCAGACACCTCAGAGATAAAGCGGGGACAGTCTATTTACACTAAGGTCAGAATTTCCCATGTTTATTAAGTCCGGACATGAACTGTATAGATTTTCCCTGTGTTAATTATTCCCGTTTGATAGCATTCGGGAAAAAACGGGAAAATAAAACACATTCTACAGTAGTTGGCATTTAGGCCGATGGATTCGATGGTTATCATCATACGAAAGGGGTTTAAGTGTTTATAACCTACTAATTTCATTTTATGTCAAATCTCATTAGTCACAAACATATGGTGCATACTTTTTAAGTGAACCAGTCTTTAGAAAGTACATGGATTTGTTCCCCTGCAAGTTATAAATGCAAGTTAGGCAATATCCACATGCGACTTCATGGTCAAATACTAGTTTACAATTATCCATTGTTTGATTGGCACATTCTGTCATCTGGGTTCCTTCAGCCTTTATTGGAACATCAAATCAAAATACCGGTAGGTATCAGTAGAAGGTGCGGTGCCATAAGTATAGGTTTCTTCCTTGAGTTCATTAAATAGTTTTTTAATTCTAAATCTTACTGTTTCAAAAAGGAAGAAGTCATACTTATCATAAAATAACTATTCCCTTAGAGTCAAAGAAATCACTTATATGTCATTCTCTAACCATTCCCTTATATTTTCAATAAGAATATTGCTATTGTACCAAACTGATTCAGTATTTTGCTCATTTGTGAATTGTGGAGAATAATTGTCGTATAAATTGTGGAGAAGTGAAGAAAAATCCCTCCAAAAGCCCTTTTTTAATGTTGATAGTATCTTTGTCAAAACAAGGCTCCCGAAAATGAACATTTTATCAACACCCTATTTCATAGAAAATATTCTCCAGATTTTAATATTTGTGTATTATTCTTAGTTCAAGATACACCCATAGTGTCTGTACTGTTATGAAGAATCTGTTTTCATGCTTTTTTTTCAGTATAATTGACAATCAATACTTGTAAATCACGTCGAGGAACAGGAGCCTGGGAATTAAACAACCCCCTCTTAGTAGACAAAGATCTGAAGACAATGATAAAAAAGAAAGAAATATTATTAAATGCACCTACGCTTGCATGCCCTATAATGCCAACTATGTAGAGAGCTCTAATGGAGAAAACCTGGAACTGATGATATTACCAAGTCTGTTCATTGAAACCATGCTTTGCCAAATAAGACGAATGATAATAGCCTTGTCTAAAAAGTAAAGCCAACGGATCGGCACAATATATATATATATATATATATATACTTTATTGACTGTAGTAACAATCTACAAATTGTACAGATATACAAAAGATAGGTATACAAAGAACTTCTTTTTAGAAAGTACAAATATTATAACAGAACATAAGAGAAAAAAGGGAAAACTAAACTAAGGAAATATATAATAAAGAGGAACTTAAGGAAGAAAGAGAAAAAGGTTAATTTAGATACATTGCCACGGAAATGTGGTAAAGAGAAATTAAGAAAAACAAAAATTGACTGAGAGCCTGTGGGGTAGGCTATTTTGCTTGTTTCCGTAAAACAGTCCGGTCAGTGGTCCGATTAAACAGGCAAGGACGGTACTGACTTAGCCTACTCCCATTCGTTGATTTATGACATATCTATATATTCCATCAATGTGCCTGCCAGATATACACCAAAGCTTAGTCATAGTATGGTCCAGGATCCCATTCGGGCATTTCCCGAGGCATATTAACATGACACTATCAGGACTGCTATTAAAGACATCTCGTATATCCTGATAAGATTCTAGCTCTTCAAACATATGGTTGCGTAATATCTGCGTACCTGGACATTGCATGATTATATGGTAGGCGTTTTCTAAAACATACATATCACAGAGGGAACAAACTCTATTCCCAGGGGGCAAACCCTTTAGTCTGATATCATCGCATTTTAAGAGACTGGAACAGCAGAGGATACGGGATAGATTCTCGCATACTTGTATCATACCCGGGTACATGTTTGACAGTGTCCACCATGCTAGATAGTGTGTTTCTTGATTAACCCTCATAAAGAGATCAAACTCTTTATGTAGCCTAGCATCTAGGCTCCATGAAGTGTCTTCGAGGGACCAACCCCTACCCCAAACCATTGTTTTCCATGCTTGCTTAGTATAATATTGTCCTCTTTCTTTCCACCATATTTTTAATCTCATTTGTGAGTTTAAAAATGCCAGCGGTGTTGAGTAGGTCCGCAACAATACTCCATTCTTCGGAAATTTCATCTTTATTAGCAAAAAACTTTATAGCACGTTCAATAAAAATTCTCTTGGTCAAATTTTCATCATCGAGGATCATAATTGACCGTATAAATAAAAGTTTTCTCACTTCAAGACCAGTACAACTATCGTTTTGAGTTGATGTTTTGACACCCACGTGGTCATACTTCATCCCCTCCTTAACTTTAGCTGGACCCAATTTGAAAACTCTATTTTCGGCATTTATACGTCTTCTACGTTCATCTTCCCCGAAAACTAAAACACCACTTTTACGCGCATTAAAATCGTACCTCCATGTACACCCATGCTGGTATACAGCGTCCATTACCAAATCTGTTTTACGTTTTGTAAGGCAGCATGTGGCGAGGTCGTCTGCATACCCGAGGGGGGTACATGAGGTACGGTAGATCTTGGCACAAAGGCCGGAATTACGTAGGTTAACTAATAGAGAGTTTATAAAGATGGTGTACTTCAAAAGCGAGAGGTACCCACCCCCCCCCCCCCCCCCCCCCCCCTGATGAATTCCGCAGCGTAATTCATAAGGTTCGGAAAGTCGGCTTCCTATGCGGACTTTGCATTGGAAATCGATATAGCAGCGGTATAAAAGTCTCCATGTTTTTCCTGTTATGCCAATATCAAAAATTTGTTTAAAAAGCCCGTCTATCCAGACTGTATTGAAGGCTTTAGCCACGTCAAAGAAAGCAACAAAGCATTGGTTGTTTTCTTCCATTGACGTGGCCAAAGTCTCCTGCAAGAGGAAGGCTGTATGTATACACGATAATCCGGTTTTGCATGCTCCTTGCAAATCCGATATTATTCATTCGTCTATCCACCAGGTCTTCATCCGTTGCCAAATAAGAATCTCAAATATTTTATTAAAAGAGGAGAGCAAAGTAATACCACGATAGTTGTTGGGGTCTAGGGTGTCCAAGTCCTTACCTTTAAAAAGTGGGATTTGGACGCCTGTCCTAAAACATACCGGGATATATTCAGTGTCTAAGATTGCGTTAAAAAGTAGCAGCAGAACATTTTCTATACTCTTGTGCGCATAAACGATATGTTCAGCGGACACTTTATCGAAACCGGCGGCTTTTCCTCGGTTTAAGTTGTTTATAGCTGTTTTAATCTCTCCTGCAGTGAAGTGGTCACTTAAAAATTCATCCTCCTGATCATCATTATCGTTTTGGAGTCTTTACAAAATCTGTGACTACCCAAAAATGGTCTTCATCAAAGTTGGTTTTGACTTTAGGAGTACCGAGCTTGGCGAAATGGTTCCGCCAACATCACCATTAAAGTCACCTAAAACGACTACATGGGATCCATGTTCACATAACTCAACTATTTCGGAGATTTCGTCCAAGGTCGTTCTAAGGTCATCCTGGCTACCCTGGGAGGGGAGGTACAGCGATATAAAATAAAAAACTTCACCATTTTGGGATTGGTAACGAATTACACATGCTCTATCATGTATAATATTCGAGACCTTGGAGAAGCCCGCAATGGATTTACGCCAAAAAAGGCCTACTCCGCCTTGTCCTCTGCCGAACCCATAGTGTTCCGCAGAGGACGACTTACTAGACCTACCGAAAAAATGGTGAGTATCGGAAATTCCATTTAAAATACTAAGCTTATTACAGTGGAGCCAGTGCTCTGATATTGCTAAAACGTCGACGTTATCTAAAAGTTTCTTAATATATGGAATAGACGAGAGATACCCGCGTATATTCCAGCAGGCTACCTTTAGGTTGTCCATTTCACTAGAGTTGTTAAACCACAGAAGGGATAAGAGAGCGGTAACAAAAATATTAAACAGGTATCTATATCGGTGTGTGCCCATGTATTTCGAGGATGGGGGGAGCGGTAAAACAATAGCGAGTATCTTTACACGTCATACGGATGCCCGGAGTCACGCCATCTATTAGTAGGGGGAGGCTTACCAAATCCGCCCTAAACCGAGAAAAAACTAGGAGCTCTGCCACACTGTCCAAGGAAAGGGTGGTTGTCGATGCTACCAGACTAGAACTAGGTTGACATTTTCCACTTTTGTCTCTAGGGATGAGGGACAGATGGATATCGAGCAAGCGAGGGTATCGGGAGGGATTTAATACAGAGGGGAATGCCCAGGTACGCGGATATCAAATGAATAGTACACATACATCTAACGTTAAAACATATAAAAGACATGTATAAGAATATGATAGTGGCATTCCCAGGGGTTGCACCTGATATAGTTATAATATGTATGAGGGGCTCTGGCATATAACATATGTTACACTCGAATGAACACGAGGTAAGGATTGTCATACAGTCTTATCATAGCATTCAGTAGCCATAGGGGGCTGTGAGGTCACACATGCAACGCCTGGGATGCCTATATCATATATCCGGGACTCAATATTATGGAATGCATTATCGTGTAGTGCTTCCCAGAAACATGAGGAGTAATGGTATGGTTTTGATAACCCTAAGAGTACAAGATACAGATTCGAAAATAGCACCCTAACATCAGTAAATAGCAGGGATTCAACATTAGAGACATAATGGAGTCGGAGAGGGGGGTAGGCATTGCCTTCATTCATCTTTAGCACAGACAGGGTAATAATGCTGAATGTGAGTGCATACGTACTCGTGAAGGCGGGTTGGGGTAATTTGTCCTTTCTTGACTTTTATATCATGCTAGGGTGCTATATTTGTCGCGATTACAGGAAGATGTCGCCTTCGCCACCAAAGTCATTGTAGTTACCCTGGTAGTTTTGAGGATTTTGCGACCAGAACCTAACGACAGCATGTTGCGGCCAAAAATCAGCACACATGGCTGCCTCGACATCTTCATCTTTTAAAGAGACGCGAACATTTGCGCGGTTGCAGTCGGATTGTTCGAAACATCTTGCCTGGATGATAAAAATACCCTTTTTCCTGCAGTACAATTTGACTCTACTTTCTAAGTCCGCTGGTTTGGAACATCTAGAATAATCGAGGTGTTTTACAAAAATTTATTTTTGTGAGGTAGTCTTTGCACCAAGTAGGACCATAGCACTGTTACGTTTCATGCGCTTATGGTCAACAGTATTCCAGTCATACTTAGTGGTAGCCTGAGCGTAACTTTGACGACTATCTGGGCGTTCTAGCTGCCCATCGTTACCTCGTTTTTCACTTCTACGGGACAAGTCTACGGCTTGACCTGTTTGAGGTGTCGCGTCATTATGTTTCATACCTGTCCCGCTAGGGGCGCCACCGTACGGGGGCATATTCTTCGGTTCAGAAGTGCCAATTGCGGGGCAAGTCTGAACGTCAGATGGTTCATGCAAAGTCTCATCGGATACAAATATTAGTTCAGTGTCCGATAAGTGTTCATCAGCCCATGAGGTGGATTGGGCTTGCACCGTGACTGGAGGAGCCATCGTACTTACTGCATCCCGGGGTCTGCGTTGCGGCTGATTGTCAGATCAAGCCCCCTGGTGAGCAGTGTCATTGCCGTTAGAGGAACGGCCCGGAGCATTGCTGACGGATTGGCCAGGGTTTGATTGTTTCAGACCAGATGTCTGTGGGCCTGATCTCGTTTGCCCTGACCCCCGCGTGTCCGAGGACCGATCCGCCTTCCCTCTTGCACGCTGGGGTAGGGCTTCGTGGTGAGGGTTCGAGTCCCCCACGTTAGACGATACGCCACCATTGGCGGATGGTGGAGGGATGTTGCCTTGAGCAACGGAACTCTTGGTCGGAATGGTCGACTTCGGTACGGGTGTAGATTTCTTGTTTGTGGGAAAGTACCTAACATCATCACGGAGATGGTGTGGGGTAGTGGACGATGTTTTCGGACTCGCATTGCCCGTTTCACAGGCGAAGACACGTGAGCTATAGTCAGGACCATTTGACGCTATCCCACGTCCGGATTGTTCGGCAATCATCGTAGCGTTCGCGGCTATCTGTTTTGACATCATACTCATAGTCCCTTTCATTTTCTCTCTGGCTTCCTCTGAACTAGCTAAACGTTCCCTTAGGTAGTTGGACCTCGCCTTCTCCTGATCGCGATTCGATTCCACGAGCTTCTCGATTTCTCTCTTCCACTCTAACAACAACCGGACATTGTACTCACAGCTGCAGGTCGCATTCGGTTTAGACGGGGATATGAAGCTCCTCCCGGCGGAGATCGGAGAGCCCCAGAGATCCCATTCGGTTTGGGTCGTCATTGTAATCGCAGGTTTCGGTTTAAGCAATGAAGAAAAGGAACTAACTAATAAAAAACCAACACTTAAACTACAAAGCAACCACACGAAGCAACCATGGATAAACTTATCGATAGAATAGAAACTTCCAGTGACCATAGATTAAAAGGGATATAAGTACGAACAAGGGCAATAATGAGCAGAACGGGAGATAAAACCTTCAGAATATTTCCTAACATTAGAAAAACATAACACAGTTTCAGAAACAAAGATACTCAAATTAATAAAAGAGGATGGATTAATCATAACAGATACTCAAGATATATTAATAGAATAAGAAGATTTCTACATAGACCTATTTACTTCTGAAGTTCGAAAAAGGTTAGATAATAACAGATATGATCACTACATTTGCGTAGAATGTCAGACAGAAAACAGAATCTCTTGAATGTTCAATAACTTACCGCGAGGTAGAGCATGCAATGAATGAGTGTAGAAATAACAAAGCACCAGGGTCTGACAGGTCTTCGAATGATTTGTTTTCATAAAAGAAAGATATAAGTCATTCGGTACATAAAGCATTAATGTTTTTTTAGATATCAAATCATTACCAGACTCAATAATTAACAGTATAAATACATGCATTCCAAAGGCAGGCAAGTTAAGAAATAATTTGAAAAACTGGAGACTCCTATAATAGCTGGAATCTTTTTACATCTTATTATCTCATATTATATCTGAACGCATTAAAGACTACCATGAATTAAAGCTGCACTTCCGGAGAGAGAGCAACTCATGAGCTCACCACTATTTTGACTTGGAGCTCATGATCCCACAGACGCACATGTTTGAAAATAAGTATTCATTGTTCAGCCCACCAAATACGAAATAAATACTTACTGACTGGGAATTGCTAACATTTACATGGTTATTTCATTTCGAAATGTGTTTGCATAGAATAATACATATCTGTATTTACATACTGCTTTCTATATAGCGGTACAAAGGTCAGTATAACGTTCAATATTTCTTGTGTACATTGGGTATTGTAAACAAGACATGACTGCAATACGCAGTGATAAGAACGTGTGTTGATCTGTCTTAGCCTTGGGATCCCTATATAGACGAATCGACGAGTTGACCATTCCATCTCGAGCTCGGCTCGTCTGGGCTCAGCACTTGAGCCAATCGAGTTCGTGAGCGGTGAGTGCAGCTCTACCTTGAATGACTCGGTACATCCAGATCAAACTGGTTTCATAGCAGGTAGGTACGTATGGGGAAACACATGTCTGTATTGTGGTGCAATATGTGACTTTGATTTTGATTTTAATTCTGATTGCACACTTGTGCAACAGGATTTTTATTTCTCCCTAGTCATGTCAATTATGAAAAGAAAAAGACAAGCACAGAAAGTACAAAAAGTTGTAGGACATCTCATGAATAAAAATACAATAATGTGGTTTACTTATTTTTAGTGAATGTTGTTATTTTCACCGTGCTGTATGGTACTTGAGTATGGCCTGCATATGGATGGTGCGCCAATTACCGGTAAGTATGGTATGATATCATAACGGGTACCAGCTATTGCTTGTGTTGTTATCTTCTCTAAGGTCAATCAAAAAGGTGTTCCATACTTGAGCGAGAGTATCTCCATTTCTGATCATAACTTCATGTAACTTTTTCTGTAAACACTTTTTAAGTCACCTGGAGTCATTATATTTCCT